>JBBPCY010000142.1:16787628-16804752 GCA_037974405.1 Brachyalestes nurse | reverse complement strand
GTAGTAGTAGTAGTAGTAGCAGTAGTAGTAGTAGTAGTAGTAGCAGTAGTAGCAGTAGTAGTAGTAGTAGTAGTAGTTAGTAATAGTAGTAGTAGTAGTAGTAGTAGTAGTAGTAGATCGTTTGTCCTGATTATCTGTGAAACAGGACAAACATTTTTACAATGCAGTATAGATAACACTCAAGAAAAACAGAAAATAATACAGAGCATCAGAAGAGTTCAACGTAATGTAAACATGTCAGGCACTCAGACATTCAGACACTCATAACAGTTCCAGACTTCCAAAACATTTGAAAGGCAGACAGAAATATATTTAAATCAATTCTATTTAAATCAATTCTTGTCACTACTATAACGATAACACAGATGTTATCATTTTCAGGGCTGCCATTTCCAGCCCTTGTAAAATCACTGGCTGATGCATTTAGTGCCAGTCACAGTATTTCCACAGTATTTTCAGATAGACAAGAAAGACATTATGACAGTTAAACAAGAAAATGCATCAGTCAGCCTCTTATCATGTTATCATCTTAGCAGTGTGAACAAGAATAGAAGAATAGCATTTCATCACAATGCTGATATGTCAAAGATAGGTCAAATAATGAGTCAGATGCTGTAATTGCCTCTAATAGTTCCTATACGCACATCTGTTGTCAATTTAAGTATGTTGCTTACATTTTTGTTCTGTTTTGTTTTATCTGTTTAATAAAAAATCAAGTACACTTTACTATGTGTGTGAGATGCAATCGTTAATCAGTGGGTTTACAACACTGCTACTTTTATTTATGAATGGATCCTCATTATAATAATGGAAACTACAGAAAACATCAGGTGTACACATCAACCCAAGCACAGTGCAAAATAAAATATGACAATGTGCTATTATTAATGCTAAAGCTAATCATCCAAACACTGTGTAAGACTACACAGGACTAGCGAGTCTGATGTGTCTAGTACCGGGGAATAACAGGGAATACACGGCTTCATTGAAGCACATTTTGCGTTGTGTTTTCAAACATGCATCTGAACCTGAGGGATAAAAACTGTAATGTTATTCTGTTGATATCAGCACATGTTCAAGGCTCCTCTGTCTAGCCTCTACGTCCCCTGTCATCAGTGAAGAAGGTCTCCCAGGAGCACGCCTTAGAGAGACCACTATCATTTTGTGCCTTGTTTTAAAAGGTGTAGAAAAATCCACACAAAGCCCAAAAAGTTTACATTTAAGTAAATGGATTAGAATATGTCACACTTCCAATCTCTCCACCAAATTTCTGCTATTTTGTCATTTGATGGGATCTTCTCTCAAATTTATATGCATATATGAGACAAGAGTGTTTTACATATTTCCATGCGCCCAAAACAACTCATATGCCAGTTTCATGTTTCTGAGGCAGACAGAATGCATCCAATTAGCATCCAACAATTAGCATCCCACATGACTATATTTTACTGCAGAAAATGCAGTAATTAATTGTGTGTCTAATTGAATGTATCGTTTAAAAAGAACATTCCTCTAATGGGTTTCTGCACTGCAGCCCATTAAGCAGCATGTAGGGAAATGGCTGTGTGTCCAGGCCTGCAGTAGCGCAGTCCAGGAGGCACTGTCTGCTAACCTGAGCAGGAAGCAGCAGCAGCAGCAACAACAGCAGCACTCATACTAATAAGGTGCAGCCTGGAGTCAGGCAGCCAGAGCACTGCAGAAACCTGGTCTCCCTGCTGAATTTATGAGCCAGTTTGGAGGTCATCCAGCCAGTTACACATGCACTGCAGAAAACATGAGAGTTGCCCTACACATTACGGCCCTGGGTTACCCAAGGCTTACTCGTCTGGGGATCCAAAATGTCCAGTGCTCCTCAGACTCCTACTTAAAATGGGTAAAATATGGACAATTAAGGAGATGTAACAGGCTTCTCCAAACTACCGACAGGAATTTATGATGTTCAGTCATGGAATAGGAACACTTGTTGCTCACCCGATTCAATCATAGTCCCTCACTCATTTATTTATTTATTTTTCTCCCCTCACGACAGATTTATGCTCAAATATCTTAAATTGAAATTCACACAGCGCTAGTGAAGCAATGGCTCGATTTACCGTCCCAGGGACATATCACACATCTGACAGTCTGGGCGAGCGGGCAGTCGACTCCATTTCAGATTGCGAAACGAGGCCAGGTGGGAGTGTGTGTCAGTGTGTGTATGTGTGCGTGTGTAAGGGTTTTTATCATGCAGTTTCTTTTATTTTCCACTTCACCAAAGCGCAGGCCTCATAACTGTAATAAAGACATGGGTCATTATTTTGTACCATGATACACGGCGACATGATACACACTTAAGTCTCTATGAGACATTACACTTCACCTTTGTTTCTCACCCTGGAGCAAGGGTGATGGAACAAATGCTGGTCTTGCAGTTTTTTACTGCTTATCCGCACACATTTATCTCCCTTATCCCACTGTTAGCACACTCATCAAAATCACTTAAACCTTAAAAATGAAAAAAAAAAAAACATTCATTTAGAAACAATAGAATGTTGTGAAATTACCTCTAATTAAATTTCGTACCACTATGGGTATATGGGTGTAAACTGCATGAATTTAATAATGAATAGCAAAGAGTGTGTATGCTGCATTAACATGATTGACAAAATTTGAACAGATAGATAGATAGATAGATAGATAGATAGATAGATAGATAGATAGATAGATACTATTTTTCCCCATTTTCTGTTACAGTGGGGGCTTCTCTACCCATCAACATACAGTGTGTAATTAATTAGCTTAAATGAGGCAGGTAATTACAGTATTAATGTATCCTCACTTGCTCTCTCACTTGCATGTAATGCTACCTTGCCAATAGCAGTGAAGCATGCAAGACACGAGGGTGAATTAACTCCACTGTGTTTCATCCTTTTTTCACTCAAAAAACACTCTTTTGTTTTAATGCCTTCATTTGCTTTAATGCCTTAGCGTTTTAATCTCAGGCTATCAAACGTCCTTTAAAGATTGAAATTTGACAAAAAACAATTATGCTTAGGTTAATTATGCTTACTGACTAGGAATCCAATATAATGTTAACAGTGTTCAAATATAACCATTTAGTGAGTAGCACTGCCACCTCACAGCAAAAAGATCCTTTCTGGGAGAGTTTGCATGTTCCACCTGTGTCCACTGTTCAAGGGTATGAATGTCAGGGAAAATTGGAGATGCTAAATTGCTCCGGGTGTAAATGTGTGTGTGTGTGTGTGTGTGTGTGTGTGTATCTGCCCTGTAATGGACTGGTGACCTGTGTGAGGTGTTTCTCCACCTTTTGCCCCATGACAGCTGGAATAGGTCCCTTCAACCCTGGTTAAAGATAATAAGTTAATGGATAGATGAAATATCTTAAACACTTGAAATAGTACTAAACTGTATTGATATATTGAATCATGAATACATTCATTAATGCTTTGAGGTTACATTTACTACGATTCCAGTCAGGAAACCCAGCAATCTCCCCCAAAAGTCTCCCCTAAAGAGTACTGTAAGTGTAGCGCAGTTTCTGTAAGTAAACTGGGGTAATCTTGGGGCAGCTGAAGTGCTGTTTCAGGCATTTCACACTTGAGCTTTAATGAAACAACATCTACTGGGTAATGAATGCAATGAGAATGACTTGATTATGGTTCCCCATAATGGAAAAGGGGGGAATCGTATAGACTATGACTCCTATCCCTTCCCAACAGACTGTGGGCTCTTTGTATCTGTTGTGCAGTCCAAGCACAACATACTCCAGCTTTGCAGAATTCATGTCAGGCGCCCAGTGCTGTAAGGTACTGTGGCATTTTTTTATGTCTAAAGCTCACTGTTTATATGCTGCAGTTGTGTTGCCTCCATGGAGATGTGGAGCCACATGAAAAATGCATGGCACACTGACTCAGCTTGGGAACACAGGGCACTGTGTCCAGATCCACAGTTTAAAAACCTGTAACAAGGAAGGCCTATGGTAGAAAATGTGACATGACAAAAACCAGGAGGTATAAAAGACTGCTTTTGAACATTTTTGTAAAATCTGTAAGCTGGAAATGAACAACACTCTCCATAGTGTATATATTGGATCTAAGAGAAGAGCGAACTTGTACATTGGAGACGAGTGTTAATATTTTATCAGAACAGATGAGTGGGGATTTGTTTATAGCTTTTGATGACTTTTCCATTTGACTAAGAAATAAATTATTCAAAATCCAAATGTGCATCCTTTCTTTAACATCTGATTACAGTAATTGTGCATCAGCTTGTCTGCAATGGAAAACAGTGATGCATTCAATTTACTTGTTAATGGTACATTTCCACATGGATGAAACCAGCACAGTCTTGCCTCTCACTTTATTACTTTTGACACTAATGTGATATTTTATAGATTCACAAATGAGGTACATATTTAGTGCATCACTTTTTTCACTGCAAAATGATTTAGCGAAAGGAATAGTTGCACAGTTTTCTACTTACCCCCCATGTACTCAATTAGCCAAGACATGTTTGGAGTCCAGATTTTGTTTCTTTAATTTAGAACTGGAGCTTAACTTTCAATATTGCTAAGAAACACAATAAATTAATAGAAACTCAAAAACATCCTTAAAACTTCCTTCAACCCACTATCTTCATTAAAGTGAAGCAGACTTGTCAGTGCGGTTTAGGACACAGTATAACTTACTTTGAGCTATAATAATGAATAAAACTTCACTGTCTAGCTGATTGCCATTATAGACAACAGTGTCTGTTTTCACAAGCCAGTGCTGATCTAGAAATTAATTTTTGTGGCAATGATTACAAAATAATCTCATACAAGGATCCTACAGACAACTGTCTATGACAACCCTAGTGTTCTCCGAAATGGCCTGTAACAGTGTGGTTTCATTCATGTTTATGAATACTGAGTATTCATTAATATTAGTATTGACTGCTCCACTGTTAAACAGAAGAAACAAAACCTAGCCATTAAATCTATATTGGCTGATTGACAGCACCTGAATTAAGTGTAAAATTGTGTAAAATTTGATTTTTCACCAATCGTGGAGCGTGCTGTAAAAAAGAATCATTATTTTTCATGGCTTTGCTGTGGAAATATAACCACTTCTTTGCCGAACAAACCCTATGACAAATCCTTGTGTTGTATTTTAATAGGATAGAAGCATGAAGCTGTTTCCATGTTACCTCCAGCTTTATTCAGTTTTAGAATGTGACTGGATGACACGTATGATCAAGGGAGAGCGAAATCCACAGTGATGCTTTGATGAAAGGAACAGATCTGGGTCTCCAGCACAAGACAAACAGGAAGGAAGAAGAAAGAATGAGAGCTAGATTAGTTTTGTTTTCCAATCATCCACTCGCCTCAAACCATATTGATTAAAATCCCATAACCCTCTTTGTCTCTCTGATCCCCCCTCATCCAAACTCTCACAGCCCCACCCCACCCAACCCCAAGCCCCAATCCCCCCACTTCTTCTCACCGCCCGCCTGTCCTCAAGAGAAATGACTTTAGGGCTCTCTCTCACTATTAAAGATTCACTGACAGAGAATCATTCTTCCTGACCTCAAAGTTGAGCCTTTAATTTTTATGATACCTATCAATCATAGGGGGTAAGAGGAGGAGGGGGGGTTGTGTGTGTTATATTTCCAAGTCATGACGAAAAGATATTGCCTTAACATACATCAATTTGTGAAATGTCGTTCATCGCCTGCTCTAGACTGGAAGCATTAGCCAGTTTCTGTTTTGCCCGGATACAGCGCTCGTATTTCTTTATAGTAAACACCCATTGTAAACACACAGCTATGCATTAATATCCCTTGGAAGTTTTATTATAGTGAAGAGATAGCAGGCAGTGAATGCTGTCTGGGTTGTTCAGGGCGTTCACTGCAAAGAAAACAAAAAGAAAAAGATACCCAGTCAAGTGAAATTATCTTAAACTCAGTAGATCTAATAAGGTAGAAATTATCTAGACATAATGAAAGAAAACAATGCTTATATTTTTTCTGATAATTTGACCTGTTTCGAGACACTTTCATCGGATAAAATAGCTTGAAACAAAAAAAAAGAAAAAATTTGAAATAAGATCGGTGAATGTAGATTAGATTAGATTAGATTAGACTAGAATAGATTTACAGTAAGATGATTTCACTTGCCAGAATTTCATTCCCAGTACAGATGTAGAACTTTAAAAGTCATTGAACAGTTACAGTCTGAAGCGATGAACTTTTATGTGGTTGTACCCCAAACAATCCTATAACATTTGATTTTTGGCCTGATTTGTTTAAAAGCTTTTATTAGGTTCCAATTTCTGCTTAGGCAGATATCTTTGGTATTATTTAGTTGAGCACTTTGATGGTGTTTTACACTGGTGTAACCACAGGCCAAGTTATTGCATGCACTAAAACAAGCAGGATACATAACATACATTATGGGTCTGTACATCCCATGACATGTTCATGGTTAAGAAGAAATGGCTTTTTTACCACGCAGGGCTGTAGCACCAGGTGCACAACTGATAAGGAATCCTCTCCTCGCTGACTTAATTACTACAAGCTTCTTACAGCCTATAATTTAAGTGTGTTGTTTTCATCTCTGTTTATTACTGGTAATTATGACAGACAATCGCAAGACTACACAGAGGGCATTGAGGGGGCAGAAGGAAAGAAAGGACCTCAGCAGTAGGGAAGCTGAGCAGATGTGCTACTGCAAACTCAACACTCCATAGCCTTTGTTTCTCCTCTTTTCTGCCATTCTGATTTGTGTGTACACCCCCCCTCACACACACATGCGCGCCCACACACAAACACGCACACGCCCTGGAATATTAACCTTATTAGATGTATTTGCATTCGAGTTAAGAGGGAATTAAAGGCGCAGCGGGGCAGGATTAAGAACTCACAGGCAGGTGCAGAGAATGGCTGGAATACTGATGTCCACCGCAGACTCCATTCTCTTTCTTAATCACTGCTGCCACTGAGGAACAATCACGGCGTTGGAAGTAGCGTAAGATAAATACTGCACACTGAAAAAAAGATAATGTAATAAAACGATATGATTTAAATGTGTACATCACTTACACATGAATAAAGTATTGCATACAATACCATTTTGTTGCTTGGATTACTTACACTATATAGAAAATGGAAACTATATGGACACTTGACCATTACACCAACAGGGACTTTAATGACATTGCGTTCAAATACATAGATTTTATTAAGCAGATGGTCCCTCCTTTGCAGCGATAACAGCTTCCACTCTTCTTGGAAGGCTTATCACAAGATTTTGGAATTTCTGTGGGAATGTGTGCCCATTCATTCTGTAGAGCATTTATGAGGTCAGGCACTGATGTTGAATGAGAAGCCCTCTTCCCTAAACATCTTCCCTAAAGATTAGCAATGTCCAAAATGTCTTGGTATGATGAAGCATAAAGAAATCCCTTCACTGAAAGTAAGGGTCCTTGCGCAAACCCTGGAAATCAGGTATGTCCCAATACTTTTGTCCATTTAGTATACATTTGGCTATAATGATCCTGCACATTTATTGAATATGGTATGAACAAGCTATGGTATGTTCAAGGCAAACATTGCCTGCTTTTTCTGGTAGCAGTACTGTTTATTTTAGATTTTTATAAATTAAAAACTATTAGTTAATACATTTTAATAAATAACTAACCACTAATAAATATGGACAAATCTTTATTTCATCAGAATAACAACAGTTCCAATAACTGGTGGTGCTGAAGGCTGACCTTTATCTAGTCACCTTGTATCTTTAGACACTTTGCAGTCTAAAGATACATTTGTTCCCATTTCTTTAATTTAGTCTACTCAATATGTCATACAGAGTAGTGAAAAATATATATATATATATGTGTGTGTGTGTGTGTGTGTGTGTGTGTGTGTGTGTGTGTGTGTGTGTGTGTAGTGCCCAGCCACAACCATGTCTTCTTTTTCCACTGAGTACTTAAAGCCTTGAAACCTCCATAACAGGCACATGCAGGCCTTCCTTCATCCAGTGACGTGCTGAGTGTCCTCTAAGAAGTCACTGGAGTATCCATTGTCTGTGGCATGCATCAAGCCCCCAACAGTGCATGGCCTATATTGGGGGCATATTGTCATGTACCACCTCAGTAAGTATCTGATATGCACATTCAGCACTGTACACAGATTCGTCCTCAGCAACCCAAGCCTGAGAAATTAATGCACTTGTGAATTAGCATTCTGCAGTTTATTTCACACACCACCTGGAAAGCACAATGCTCTTAGTCCTGTGGGGAGCACATCTGCATATGCAGAATTAGTAACAATGCGGGAATCCAAGCTTTTGAAATAACTGTGATTTCTTAATGTGCTGTCGGAACAAATTAAATCAGACAGTTGCTCAGGATGGAAATATTCCGCATGTACAACCGCTCTGGTATCCTGTAGAATGATGCTTATTGTGGAGCCCAAGCTAAAATGATTTGGTGAAGATTTGTGTGAAGATAGAAGGTAGCTTCTATTCAGCAAAGCCAGATTCTTCCACCAGTGATGCTGCCCCACTGTTCTGATGGAAATATAAGATAGCGAATATACCCCAGCATACACTGCATATCCCCATAGACCTCAACTGATAAAGCTTCTGCACAGGTTTTGAATGACATTCTTGAATAGTACGTATAAGTGTATATAATAAAAATGCAGGTTATCATAGGGATTTCATTTAAATCTCACAATTTATATGGCTTAAATATTTGTATACACTTTGAAAACACCAGCTGAACTTCATAAGAAATATTTTAGGATGAAGGGACCAGTCGAAATGATCCAGAGGTTCTCTGTAAAAAAAATACATTACTTTCCAATATAAGTTACAGGGGGTTTTTCCTTTATTCTGAAAAGTTATGAATTTGGAGATATTAAGTTTTGTTCAGACAGCAATTATATATGCAATAACATGAGAGGAGTCGTAAATAAGGACAATACTGACATGACTATAGAGAAAGAAACCTTAAAATGGCATTAAAATGGTAATCCAATATGACATCATACTATTAGCCCAATAAATAGATATCACACTAGTACAGTTTAGTCACTGCCACTAATCCTTGGCAGGTGTAATGTCAGTAATGCTGAGAAAAATGTCAGTAAAATATTTGCCTTGGTGTTAAGACCCGGTCCCTCAGGGGGATTAATGCAAATCAATTTATTGACAGGAAATAGTACAGCTAGGCTATGCCACAACACTTTTAAACACAGCTCTGATTATTGCCATCTCTCCCCATAGTAGAGAAAAAAGCTTTAGATGTATGAACAGAAAGAAACAAAATGTGACACAAAGGGATCATTGTTCTGTCGAAATAGCAAAAACTCAAGAGCACCCGTTGTTTGTCTTGTTCCAAAATAGACCTCTTTATCTAAAAGCCAATAAGAGTTTTTCAGTACTTTGCAAATGAGTCATACAATTGCTGCATCGGTTTTATGTTTCTGCAGAATCTGGTACTGTTTGCATTTAAGACGTTTTCAAAGTACGAGACATACCAGCCTTGTCACTGGCTGCGTACCCAGCAGCCAAGAACCCTTGTCTGGGGTAGCTTAGTTTCTATCTCCTATTGAAAATAAGAGTCTTATTTAACTACAAGATGTTTGTCCCAAGGAGGCATTGTTTTAAGCTTCAGGAGGCAACTCCAAAGCCTCCAGAACACAGACTAACACTGTCTAATTTAAGAGAATTATAATATTAAATCATAGTGCAAACTGTGCTGCAAAATACCTTATTATCCATTTGTTGGGTGCAGTGTTAGTTGCAACTGTAGGTAAGAGGTGACCAGTCAAGGAGAAGCTCTTACTGGAAAATGCAATATTATGGCTGCATGCTTCACAGGACACAGCGAATGTGTATCAGCTTTCATCTGCTCAAAATGCACTGCTGACTATAATACCCAGACAGCAGCCTCCCCATTTTATCCTGCTGAGAAGCTGTTTGAGGACCCACTGCTAAGCTGATGGCTTTCAGTTAGCCTTCTGCATTTCCATGGTGCCATGTGATGCTGGATTTAAGGGAGAGAAATTCAGTAGCTTGTTCTGTTTAATTATATGCATACCACGGGAGAGGTTGTCAATCAAGCCTCCTCTTCTTCCCTCTTGCCGTCCAGCTCGATATTCTACACTGCGGTTCCTCACACACTTTCAGACTCAAACACAAGCTTAATCCATTCCTCCTAACCCCTGATCCCTAATTGGCAGAAAGGGCTCATATCTACAGCGAGGCACACCGCCCTCCCCGTGGCCTTTTAAAATAATAGGTCAGCTTTTGCTGGGCCATCACCGCACCACGCGGCTCGCGAGCCCCGTCCCTCTGATTGTTCCACTCAAAGGGTAGGCACACATCAAAGTAGGTCAGGTTTTTGAGAGTTAAGCCCCTTCGGGAAAGAAGGTGTTTGTTTTTTTAGGTACTGTTCTGCTAGGAGGGCTTCACAGGTTGAAGCTTTGTTGTTTTAACACTTTTTATTGCAAACTTTCCATCTCTTGCCATTTGGTATAGTGCAAGATTCAGAATCGGTTCTGAATGCACTTGAATGAAATTCAAGTTCCAGAAAATTCAGGATCTAATTGGAAATCCAGGACAAATAAAAGATAAATGTAATGAAATAAAAATGAAATGGGAATAAAAGTGTAAATATGTTGAATAGAAAATTGAATTAATAATCTGTTTTGAGAAGAAAGAAAATAGCATTTTTAAATGGGTCTGTAGAATGAAAATAACAACAACAATCACTCCATTCAAATGTTCTTTTTTTTGGTCATTCAACTATTCAGCTGCTTCAGCCATCCAATATCTAAGCCTTAAATCTGAAAGCTGTCCCGTAAAGCTGACAACATGAGCTTCAGCTTGATATATAAGTGGTTGTGCTGGGAAATAATTTCACATTTTAATAAACTGTCACAGGGCAAAAGTTTCACCCTCCTCACTCCCCTCTAAGGATCAACTGGAAAGATAACATTGTCTTACCATAACTTCATCAAACAAGAGATTGTTACACTTTTTATATTAGGATTACCTTTTATTTAATATAGATTCTTAAAACGACTTTGCCTAAACCTGAGTGACAGATGCTTGTAATATGTCAATCCAGCCAGTTAGAGAATCATGATTTTCCACATAAATGAAGAATTATATGAGATAACATTCGATTAAAGACTAGATTAAAGTCTGGTTTTCTCCTATAAATGACGATTCATGGTGAAAATGTAAATCATAGTTACAATAAAGTGAAGCTATATATGCTGGAGCACAAGGACTGGTCAAACTTCAGTTTGGCCATTTCTAGTTTCTTTTAACTCTGGTATCCTCCCTATGTGTTTATTTCTGTCATTTTTATTAATTCAGATGTATAAAATATATCTCTCAGATTTGCACTGGTTTCTGGAATCCTGTCATGGAGTCTCACAGCATTAGTAAAATATTTATAAGTGACTGTATTTAAAAAAAAATAGGATGATTTAGAGTAATGTATAGGATCGAATATTGTATCTAATTTCTTAAAGAATTACATTACATATTACATTACATTCTACATTTATTACTATCATTTTGAGGTGATTGAAGAGAAGAGCCAAGGCATAGCCTGCTGGGGTCCTCAAGGAGGAGTGAGTGTATAAAGGGACCATTCTGTCATACATGAACACACAGCACACAGCGTGAACAGCACGACATTCTTCCTCTGCATTAAACCCACTCACCAAGTGAAGCAGCGGGCAGCAGGGAACACAGCATCCGGGGAGCAGTGTGCAGTGTGTGGGGACGGTACCTTTCTCAAGGGCACCTCAGTGATGACACTAGCAGTATTTCTGATTTCTGAAACCACAATTTTCTGATTGCAGGGGCAATGCCCTAACCACTAGGCCACCAGCTGCCCCAATTCCTGTAATAATTCAATATATTAATATCAATTTAAAAATATTTGAATGTTTGTGGGGTTTTTTTTTCTTTGTTTTTCTTTGTTACAGTTTTATGGGTCTGGAGCTTATTAGGATGTTGAGGATCTTGCGATTTTACAGAATAAAGGCTCTTGTAAGGCTCTTCATTCCTCAGTGTGAACAGAAATTTAGACTTTTTTTCCGCAGAAACATTGTTGCATTGTTGGATGCGGTAGCTAAGGCACTTTTCTCTGAGAGCAGGCCTTAAGCCAGTTAACCCCCCTCCAAAGTATTTCACAACCTTTCATGTATTTAATGAAGCCTTTCATACACTCAACACAATCTTGCAGCTTTTGTGGCACCCTCCGGCCAAGCTATTATTCCAGCGCCCGACCCTATCTCATTCATTTAGAGAAGTCTCACAACCTTTTATACTTTACTTTTTTGGCATTACATTCCACCACCCCCACCCCATGCCCACCCCTCCACACACACACACATACACAAACACATACACTTTTCTTTCTCTCCATTTTTTTGCTCATTATTTCCCTCCTACACGCACACACAGACACAGATTCGCACTACTCCCATCTCCCCCTCGGTGGGTCCCGCATATATGTGCAATAATGGGCTGGAGGAGTTTTGGGTTGTCTGCGCTCTTCTATTATTTCAGACTGCTGAAAGAGGCTGGTGAGAAAAAGCAGCACAGCGTGCTACAATAGGAAAAGCACTCGGTGCCATTCGGCTCCTTTCTTAGCGCATGGCTGAACCTGCGCTTCTCCTTATGTCAGTCAGCTCCATGCTGGGGCTGAGGCACACAGGGTTAGGTGGGAAAAAGGCCACAGATAGAGAGGGAGCACATGGAGGGAATGCACTATGCATGTCTCTAATGGCTGACTTTAGATGAGACATAGTCTGACCTACATCGCCTCATAAGCACATTCCCTCATGTACGCGCACACACACACACACACACACACACACGCACATGCACACAATGCAAACGCATACACATAAGAGAAAAATGGAATTACACAAGCAAATAATGGAGTCCCTGGTAAAATGAAGTTAATTTGTAGTGTCTCACAAAGCTAAGTGCTTTTCTTCAAAGTGAGAGCAATTAGCCCTGTAGAGGTAAGTCACATTAGAACAGCACTTTATGCAGTTCAAGTCAAACTTGGTCTACCTTTTGCAAAGTAGTAATTGTTTCTTTGGAAAGGGCAGGGATAGGCAGAGATGTGAGCATGAAAGCAGCAGTGCGTGAAATTTTCATTTGCTGCAAAAGTTCTTGGCAAAGTTTTGTCACGCTGAGCAACTTTGGTGCAAGTCGCATCGCTGTCACTGGAGTGCATTATTATAATGCCCAGTCCACTCTGCTGGACTCTCCGCAATCATTATATAACCCAGGGAAGCACTGAAGGCAAATAAACATTTGATACTGGTA
This sequence comes from Brachyalestes nurse, assembly GCA_037974405.1. Lineage (NCBI taxonomy): Eukaryota > Metazoa > Chordata > Actinopteri > Characiformes > Alestidae > Brachyalestes > Brachyalestes nurse. Next base: position 16,791,401 of record JBBPCY010000142.1, on the reverse strand, counting down.
CAAGAGAACTTTTCTGTATACAAATTACTACAAAGACCCAATAAAACCCTAAAGTTATGGTTTCCACTAACTTGTGATGTAGTCTTTCAGCCAAGACGCTGGGTGTTCAATTTTCCTCTATTTGTTTAGCACTGGAGCTACAAGCATAATGTATCTAGCGAACACTAGAAGTCAAGTCACTCACATTGTTTCCATAAAAATATATCACCAAAACCTCTCTAAACCTGCACAAACCTTCATAGAGGCAGTTAAATATGACATTGTTCAGAATATTAAAAAAATATTACCTTGAAGATTAGTCTAATCTGTAGTGAAAAAAAATCACATGTCAAAATGATCTGAAACCCAAGAAATTTCAGTTAAGGAAATGTAAATGAAGTATAGTTTCACACATTCAACTACCTTTAATGATTTTCCTGTTTCACTGGGATATAAAAATGCAGCGACACAGAGTTCAAAACCCTTAGTGATCCATCACCATCAAAAAGTTTCAAGAGTATTCCATTGCGATGAAGCACAAGTGGGTTGTCTTGCACAAATGCAGGGAAAAAAGTTGCTTAATTTAAAATACACATATCCACAATAATTAAGAAGCTAGAGAAATTCAAAACTCATGAACCAGTCTGGGAGGACACAAGGCAATTTTCTCAGCAGGCACAGTGAGGAGGATGGACTGAGAAGTAAAAAAAAATCTCTAAAAAACGTAGTTTCAGAGTTTGGGACCATCGTGGGCTCACTATGTACACCATATGGACAAAAATATTAGGACAATTAGGACAAATATTAGGACCTGTTTTTTAGGGTAGGCCCCTTACTTCCAGGCAATCTTAATGCTTCAGCATACCAAGAAATTTTGAACACAGTCATCTTTGTGGACACAGTTTAAGGAAGGCCCTTTTCTATTCCAGCATAACTCTGCCTCAGTGCACAAAGCAAGCTCCATAAAGACATGGTTGGATGAGCTTTGTGGAATGCCTTCCAAGGAGTGTGGAAGCTGTTATAACTGGAAAGGAGGGACCAGCTCCATATTAAAAGATATGTACCTTATGTATTTTTTAACCATTATAGTCACATATGAACACACCACAGCACAATGTGAAATTCTTTCTCTGCATTTTAACCCATTCACCAGGTGAAGCAGTGGGATCGAACCCCCAACCTTCGGATTGCAGGACCAACACCCCAACCACTAGGCCAGGCCTATTCAACTGGTGGCCCGTGGGCCGGATCTGGCCCTTTTAAAAAATTTTATGGCCTGCAAGACTGCCCGTAAATCAATGTGTGATTCGTGTGATATAATAATATTTGGATTTTGGGTTTTGGATCATGATTGGCTCGTAGTCCCACGCTACTTTCGCCAGGATTGGTTATCTGCTGTGTTGTATAAAATTAGCCAATCCGAGCACAGAATTCACTGTATTATTAGCCAATCGCAACCAAAAGAGGCGGGATTTGTCAGAAAATGGGTGTGTTAAAAAAAAAAAGCAGCGCAGAGCTGGCAGTAACACCGAAAAACACCCTCCGCGTAAGAACACCCCCACACACTCCACCAGGAACAACAGTCTGGACAGCTTGAAATCCTGTTGAATAGCCCTGCACTAGGCCGTCTAGCTGCCCAAAAATATGAAACACTTGACGATTTTGTATGTCATCCTTGCGCAGGGGCCATGCTAATCTTCTCTGTATCGTTCCAGTTTTAGTATATGTGCTGCTATATTTGAATTCAAAGGCCCTGTTGTTGTAAGGGTCAGGTGTACCAATACTTTTGTCCATATAGTGTATCTAAATAAACCATAAATAGTAACCTCCATGGGAACCGACTCTGTAGAAGGTATGCCAGGAAAAAGCCTTATTGATCTTTTCACCACAAGCAAAAGTGCTTGGTTACACATCACGGGAACTTTAAATAAGACAGGGTGCTATGGACATACAAAACACAAATTGAGCTCTTCGAACAATCAAGGTGAGTTTGGTGTAGAAATAAAAATGTCTATATATATTAAGAAAACACCTAATACCATGAGTAACATATGTTGGGGGGTCTGTTTTGATGTAGTGCTGTTTCTCCTCTGAAGTCTCACATATTGTTCACATTGTGGCTTCTAGCAAGTACAGGTGATTTCAAAACAAAAGCTGGATGCCTCTGCCAAAAAGACGAACCTTAGTCAAGCAGGACAACAATCCAAAGCACACATCAAAATCCACTCAAAAATGGTTAATTGAACACAAAAGCAAATTTTTGCCATGTTCATCTCAGTTGCCTGACCTAAATCCAACTGAAAACCTATGGATTGAGCTCAAAAAGAAAGTGCACAAGAGAACCCCCACTTTTTGAGATCTGGAAAGATTCTACTTTGAGGAAAGGTAAAAAAAAATTGTTGTCTCGTCTTATAAACTAATACAAGAGGAGACTCAGGGCTGTTCTGGTGGAAAAATGGGATTGCATAAAATACTAAATGAGGGGTTAGTATTTATATACACATATTGTAGTTTTTGTAGTTTTTGTATATTGTATATACACACACACATATATATATATATTAGGCCATTACCGACTTCAAGTCGACTAGTCGGTCATAATAGTCGGTCAGAATAGTTTTCGAGTTGACTAGTTGATGTCATCACACCCACAGCGGAGGAACACGGGTGTGGAACATTGAGCAACTTTTATTACAAGTTCTCTGTACAGGGCTCCAGATGGCGACTAAAATGGTCTCCAATGCGACTGGATTATTTATTTTGCGACTAGTTTCTCATTTCAGTCGTCAATGGCGATCGCCTCTCACAACCAAGAGAAATTAAAATAACAAAGTAATTATGTGCAGATATGCTCATCCTGAGCCTGCCATTCCTACTGCACTGTCCCATGATTATAGTGAGGCTCGATCGAGAGCTAGTGATGGGAATTTCGTCTCTTTTTAATGAGTCGGATCATTTGGATCAGGCCTATTTGGCTCCCAAACGGCTCTTCGTTTTACCAAATTTAGTCAAAGAACGGTACTGCCGGTACTGTCACTGTACTTTAACACCGACTTGCAGATTGTGCAGGTCTCCGGGCTGTTTGTGTGTCTAGAGTGAAGTATCTCTACACTTCACTCTGTGATGTGTGTGTGTCTCTGCTGCCGTTTCTCTCGCCTTGTTGTTGTTGTCTGTGTTTACCTTTCACTCTAAGCGGGAACTGTACCGCCCCTTTTACGAAGGGACTACAATAATTGGTTAATTCACGGAACGCGTGTCAGCGTCAGCCAATCAGAGGCAGTGACTGCGTTGTGTACACAAGCGCCCACAGAGAGAGGAAAAAAAAGCACTCGACTAGTTGACTAGTGCCTCTGAAGTCGACTAGTCTTTTGTGTTAATGCCCTATTGTGTAGCCTACAGAACTAGACTGAGAGACTATTTAAAGGCCTTTGCAGGTGTTTTGAGTTAATTAGCTGATTAGAGTGTGGAACCAGGTGTCTTCAATACTGAACCTTTTCACAATATTCTAATTTTCTGAGATACTGAATTTGGGTTTTCATTAGCTGTCAGTTATAATCATCAAAATTAAAAGAAATAAACACTTGAAATATATCAGTCTGTGGGGAATTAATGTATACATTATACAAGTTTCACTTCTTGAATGGTATTAGTGAAATAAATCAACTTTTTGAAGATATTCTAATTTTATGACCAGCACATACATATATATATATATATACAGGGATTGACATAAGTGGTACGCAAGCAAGAATTGGCGTCTGTGGTACGACAAATGCGCACCAGTTTTCAGTCTT
>JBBPCY010000142.1:16732980-16775480 GCA_037974405.1 Brachyalestes nurse | reverse complement strand
ATCTACTGTATATACAGTTCTGTGCCACCGCTCATTTCTTCATATTTTCTTGTATTTTAATGAAGTCTTGAGGAACAGTTCTCCAGGCTTCCTGAAAGACTTTCATAGCCTCTCATTTTCAGTCCAGTCCCTGAACCTGACCAGTTTCAGTGAAATGTTTTTTGTTTGTTAAGACACACAGTGACATACATATGAATCATTCAAAAAGAACAAAACACATCCAATGTAAGTCCTAAACCAGTGAAGAAACAGGAGCAGATGATTCCAGATGATCAGGTGGTGATCAGTATGCTGGTGGTGCTGAATGCTGAGTGGTTGGAACTCCTTTATCTAGACACTTTGCAGCCTGTCACAGTAAAACCTTCTTTAATTTAACCTTCTCAATATGCCAAAGAGTTTGACAGGCAGAAAACAGTAGTTTTGCATCAATAAGGTGATTTAAAGCAAAATATAAAGAAACGAGACAAAAATAAAGAAAAGAAGAATTTTTACAGTATTGTATGGATTGTTTAGGGCTGTAATTGTTGTGATTATACAGCTCCACAATGAGATCCTGACGCCTTTCAGTACATTGAAAGGACCACATTATCACTTTTCTGAGCTTGTAGATGTGTAGATATTGTTAAAGTTTCAAAAGGATATGCCTCCCCATCCATTTAATCCATTTAAGTAAGCGTTCTTAAATCAGAGTTTTGTGATGTCACAAAACCAACACATTCACATATGCCTTCATCTTCAGTCTGCAGTAGTTTAGCCCTGCCCAGTTGTCCTGAAGTTCTAAGAAATATTTCAGCCACATAAATTTGTTCTTCGAGGCTTTTTCCTGTACATCCCCACAGTAAGGGGTTATATTTCACTCCTTTTAGTTTAACGTAGCTACAAAAGCAATGACACCTTCATTTAGTGATTTTATGATGTGTTTTACCTTTGTTTGTCAAACAAAAAAATAAGTATATTAATGAACCCTTGCTATCATTGGAATATGTTGGGGACCTCACTGGAGTGACTAAAACAAACCCTGGCACACTTATAACAGCACTACACACACACACACGTACACAACCATGACCACTCCATGCAGTGTAACCCTGTGGCCTAGACAATGTGGTGTGAAAGTCCGCAATGTTCTGTGATCTGACACTGTGTGTTTGTGTGTGTGTGTATGTGAGAGAGAGAGACAGAGAGAGTGAGAGAAAGTGACATAGAGAGAGAGAGAGAGAGAGAGAGAGACAGACAGACACAGAGAGACAGAGAGAGAAAGAATGTCAGGATCATTATTAGAGTTTTGGAAAAACTTGCCCCCACTCCTCACATCCATCACACAAAGAGCTACACAATATATCGCCTATTAATTATTTTTGCAATATCGGTCTCTGCAATATTTACATACTGAGCTCCAGGTGAGTTACTGGGTGCTCTGATGGATCAAGTTTGTTTATACAGTTTGTTTTGAATTCAGTATGGCATGAAAATGGATAAAAAGCTGATTTAATCAGTGTTAATTTTAGGGATGCACAATATATCGTCAGCTCAACATCATGATATTGGTCTCTGCAATACTGATATCCCAACAGACTCCAATATGCAAATGAACCTCTAACCAATCATAGTGTTTCTGACAAGGTGACCAATCCAGAGCTCCAGGTGAGTTACTGGGTTTTCTCAGTCAATGGGTTAAATACAAAGAAGAAATTCATGCTGTTCACACTGTGTGTTGTGGTGTGTTCACACATGACAAATGGACACTTTACACATATAATGTGTTCAGGTACAAGTTTGGTTGTTTAAAATGCAGAAAGGAGCACATGCACACGTGACCCTCACACTTTTGTTGATCATTCAGGATCAGGAGCTGAAGTTAAACCTGCCAGGCCTGAAACAGGCCTAAATATTTGCCAGGATCTTTTTTATGTGCTCAGGGTGGGGGCCACACTGATTTATACTGACACCTAGTGGCCATCGTGCGTCACACTTTACAGATAAATAACAGAATATAACAGAATATACAGAAACCAAATATATAAATAAATTAATTAAAAAAATGTGTGCGTGTGTGTGTGTTTGTGTGTGTGTGTGAGTGTATAAAGCAAAACTGAATAATCTTAAGCAACTGTAGCATTATAATTTATTTATTTATTACATATTACATTGTTTACAGTATTGTACATTTAAAAATACTAGCGTTTTTTACAGTTTTATGTTGTTTTATTTTAAACAATAAAATGAAAAAAGGTATACTTTTGAGCTCGCAGACTCGAATCCCCCCTTTCTCCCTTAGCGGCCAATAATAAAAAGGTGCTGACACCGTCAGATACGACGAGAGGGGCTCTGGTGCATTTCGGGAGTGGTAGTCTTTTAAGGCTTGTGCCTCCGTTGGCCACCGTTTGGTAGCGCCTCCCGCGGGACTACAAATCTGTAAGCGGAGCGTTTCTGGAGCTAGGAGAGGAGCGGAGGGTTGACATCACACTGGCAGGCGCTTCGTGAGTCCGAGAGCAGCAGTTTGGAGTTGAGTTGGTCTTGTTTTTTGTTAATTTATTTTAGGGATTTAAATTTATACACATAAAGAAAACAGCTGCAGGTGAAGAATGCAGGCTGAGTCTGGGATCGTGGCGGATTTTGAAGTTGGAGAGGATTTTCAGGAGGAACCGAAAACCTACTACGAGCTGAAGAGTCAGCCTCTGAAAAGCAGGTCAGTGAAGCCCCTCCTGACTCCGTCCGCAACTCTCTGACAGTCTGAGCACAAATGGGTTGGTTCTGCACTAAACGGGGGGAAACCCGCGATACTGACGATATTTTCTTTTTTTTTTACTGTATTTTTAAAATAAATTTTATTATCATGACTCCTGACAGTCATCTGTTGGACCTCTCCGCTCAACAGCTGCTCGCTTTGCAAACTAAACTTATACAGCCGCCCGCCTGAAGGGTGTTGGGTGTTGTCATGTCAATATTTAATATTTGCTTATTATATGCCTGACTGTTAAAAGTCCTTTTAAAGTGTAAATTCATCCAAGAGGAACGATACTTATACACACACGATACACCAATGACACACACACACACACACACACAGAGGTATATATATATATATATATATGAGTGAATATACATACTGGGTAGATTAAATGAAAGAAATGGGAACACATATTTCACTGTGAGAGACTGCAGAGTGCCTAATGGTGCCTAGATAAAGGAGTTCCAACATCTCAGCATTCAGCACCACCAGTATACTGATCACCGCCTGATCATCAAAAATCATCTGCACCTGTTTCTACACGGTTTCAGGCCTTAAATTGGTCTTTGTTCTGCTTGAATTATTCATACGCAGGTCACTGTGTGGCGTATTTAACAAAAAACATTTCTCTGAAACTGGTCAGGTTCAGGGACTGGACTGAAAATGAGAGTTTTGAAAGTCCTTCAGGAAGCCTGGAGAACTGTTCTTCAAGACCACATTAAAAATACAAAAAAAAGTTTGGATCTCTGGAAGGAAAATATGAAGAAATGATGGGGCTCCAGACTTTTGCACAGAACTGTAGATTTGGTCTGCACAATGTATTGTATTTTAGTCACTATGGCAGTATCACTCTCTGCAGTGCTGATAGTGTTTCTGACAGGGCGTCCAGTCACATCTCCAATATACAGTTCTGTACAAAAGTCTTTGGATCCGGATCAGTTTCATGTGTAAACACAGCAATTTTGTGTTTAAACAGTGAAAAGGATCCAGATCAGTTGAGTGTGTAAACAGTGAAAAAGATCCAGATCAGTTTTGTGCATGAGCAATAAAAGGATCAGATCAGTTTTGTGTGTAAAAAAGTGTGTAAGAAGGTTTGAGTTCTGTATTGATGCTATTAATGTATTTATTCTATTGTCAGTGTTAATAGAACACTCACTATCCAGATAAACAGCTTTTTTTAATCTCAGATGTTCCTCTGGGATGCCCTTAGATGTTCTGGCTTTTGATCTCTTTATATTTACCCTGCGTTACCAGGCATTTGCTCCAGTTTCATTGGGAAACTGGACCAGTGGGTTGTTTTCAGTTTCCCAGTACAGTTGGTCTTTTATCCACAGATTTCAGTATTAAATCCCCTCGGCTGTTTACAGCTGTGTGTTTGACCCTTAGATGATCCACTCTGAAGCTCCAGGCCCAAAGTGTTCTACAACAGGAGCACAGTGCAAAAAATAAAACCGTAACAAGCCAGAAAATCTCGAAAAGCGTAACAGATCTTGTTTTTTTATTTTAAAACAACTGGCTTGACAATGTAAGAAAATGAATCTGTTATTTTTAAAAAATTTTTTATGTTTTAAGAAAGCTTAACATGCAAAACTATATTAGCAGATCATTTACTTATCTTGAATTTTTTACTTGATTCTTTTACAGTGTTGTGGTATATGAATATTAGTGGAAATTAGGGAATATTAGTAGTGTTCTATTAAATGGATATTAGTGGATATTAGGAGATATTAGTAATGTTCTATTATATGGATATTAGTGGATCTTATACGTTATATGTATATTAGTGGATGTTAGGAAAGGAGATATTAGTCGTTTTTGCTTGTGTGGATATTAGGAGATAGCAGGAAATCTTAGTAGCATTCTATTATATGGATATTAGGAGATATTAGTAGTGTTTTATTATATGGATATTGGTGGATATTAGTGGATATTAGAAGATGCTTGAGGAGATCTCGAGGTGTCCGTTGGATTCAGTTGCCTCTGTGATGACGGATCTTTGGTTTTGCTTGTAAAAACTCCTCTCTTAGTGCTTCAGTGATGACAATGCAGAGTGTTTATTAGCTGTAAATAAAAAGGCAGGAAAATCCCTGCAAAAGACTCAGAAAAACATGTTTAAAACAGCTGAGACGCAGAAAAAACACCACTTCTTGTTTTTTTAGTTCCTCAATTTTGGAAAAAAAGACTGTAGGAGCAAAATGATAACCACGAGTCTGACTAGATGTGGTGAAGGAACCTGCGGGAAATGCTGTTCTGGGCCTGACCTTGACCATGAGCCCTTTCAGTGTTAATATTGAGACTGTAGATCATAATGATGAGACATATTCCAGTAAATGAGAAAATAAGCAAACATTACGAAATAATATCTCAGTTATAATTTACTAGGTCATAATAATAGCATTATGATGGCACCGTGATAACTATGAAACAATTTTGAGAAGCTATTTCATAAATATGAGAAAACATCTCATAAACATTGAGATTAAAATAGTAATCATGACATTGTATCTGAACATTATGAGATGGTAAGGAATAATTATGAGATAGTAAGGAATAATAATGAGATAGCAAGTCATAATTTTGAGCATAATCATGAGCTTGTAGGTAATGATTATGACATTGTCAATCATAATATTGTGATAGAAATTATGAGAGTAAATCATATTCATGAGATGTAATGATGAGATAGAGTATCATAATTGTAAGATAGTCAATTATGAGATGGTAATTAATAATTATGAGATGCTTATTCAGAATGATGCGAAAATATCTAATTATTATGATGTTAAGAGTCATAATCATGACATTGTATATGATTATGAGATAGTAAATAAAAGTTAGGACATAACAAATTATAATTATGAGAGTCATGATTTAATCCCAGAAACGGACCTCTATATATCTCTTGTGGTGTTAGATCTGTAAAAATATTTATTACCAAGTTCTTTTTCCAAATCTTCTGAGCTGTCCACTCTGGATGTGATTTATAGTATATGTCGCCTCGGTGCTGTCAGAATGTGTTGATAGTAAGGTGGTTCTGATCTCAGAACTGGACTGACCCCACTGTTCAACTGGTCTTTCCAGCACTGTGCTGGACCCTAGTTTCTTTTTTCTCTTTTCCTGTCCAGCTATAACTTCATAACTCCACTCATAACTGTAAACTCATTTCTTCATTAGTGAGATTTCATTACCACTGAAGGACGTTTGTGATTCAGAGCTCAGACGAGTGTCGCTGTGAAAAAGTCGCTGTTCCAGGCTCAGTTTTGCTGGAGCGGACAGGCTTTATTTAGATCAACACGTCAGAGAGGTGCAAACAAAGACTGCTGGGACAATTTAGAGCCAGAATCATAATTATGAAAGATATTCCCATGGTTGTGAGTCAGAAAATAAGAAAATAAACAAACATTATGAAATAATATGTAATTGTAAGTCATAATTATAAAATTATGATTATAACTGTATAGAAATTAAGATCATCATTTTTAGATACCAGTCATAACATATACTAGTCATGAGATATCATAATTATGAGATAGTATGTCAATTATGAGATAATCATAATGATGAGAAATCCTGTCATTATGATGTGGTTAAAACTCACCACGACGTTGTTTCTTATTATGTGATTCTTTGGAGATGGTACATCATACTTATGAAATATAAGTTCTGATGTAGTTATTATGAGATAGTAATGAATAACTATGAGATAGCAAATCATAGTCATGTGATAGTAAATTATAATAATGAGATAGTCAGATATAATTATGAGAGCATTTATTAAATAGGAGATCATACTTGTAAGTCAACTATGAGAAAGTAAGAAATAATTCTGAGATAGTTGATCATAATTATTAGATATTAATTCAGAAAACCATCTCATTATGATATTAACATTGGCATTGTATATGATTATTATGAGATAGTACATCATAATTATAAAATAGTATGTCATACTTATGTGATAGCAAATCATAATTATGAGATAGTAAATCCTCAGGAGTTCAGCTGAGGAAGAAAAACATGTTTCATTGTCACAAATCGGCTAAGTGCTTAGATTTAGGGTCATTTTGAGCGGACGCTGCTGCAGACAGATCGATTTATTGTTGATTGCTACTAAATTATTTCATTGTGTAATGATGTCACAGTGCACAGATCACCGAAATGTGGTTTGAATTGTGTTTGTTTAGATCATTTTTTATAAATTTATTACAGAACAAACGCAACCCATTTATTTTTTACTGTTGCGTTGTTTATTCGACACATTTAATTGAACACATTTGATTATTAAACAGTCGTCTTTCATTTGTTTTCTTAGTCACTAATAAAGATTTGGTAGTTTTAAGCAGCAGTGGAAATTGTTATTTGAAACCTGTTAGTTTAGATCGGTTTGTTTATAATCACTGTTTTCCACTATTTTGAATGGTAAAAGCAACACACACACACACACACACACACACAAACACACACACATATACACAGACACACAGACACATCCACATACACGCAGCAGAACCAGGCACACACATACACACGCACACACACACATACACAATAGGACCAGGCAGACACACATGCACACACATGAACACACATACACACACGCACACATACACAATAGAACCAGGCACACACATACACACACATACACACACACACACACACTCAGCAGAACCAGGCACACACATACACACACACATACATACACAAACACACATACACAAACACACATACACAAACACACATACACAACAGAACCAGGCACACTCACATGCACACACACATACATACACAAACACACATACACACACACATACATACACAAACACACATACACAAACACACATACACAAACACACACACACAGCAGAACCATGTATACGCACACACACAGCAGAACCAGGAACACACATGTACACAAACATGCACACAGCAGAACCAGCACCTTTGGCCTAGGAGACTATGAACTGCTCTCTAAAACTGTAGAACATCTGAAAATGTTCTACACTGCGCAGAACTTGAACACAGCACAGTGTGTTACACACTTCGTCAGCACTTCATGTCGTGGGAATGTCAGCAATTCATGGAAAATTCTGCAGAGCAGTGAGTCGATACACATCATTACACCCTTACGGCTCAGGAGTTTCATCAAACATGGAATATTACTTTTACGGCCACTTTATCGGAAACCTCTCCCTTATAGCTCCACCTTACTGCAAGCACAAGGACGATGTTTCCATTGAACTGGCCAGGGAGTGGAAGCACAAGATGGTGTTTCCAATAAAGTGGCCAGGTTGCTTGGTGGCCCTGGTCTGGATGTAAGTGAAGGGCAGGCACAGGTGTTTTATGCTGCTCTGCTCTAAATTACAACCTTGTTTACAAGCTCGATTATCACATGGGTTTTCTAAAGTAACTCCTGTTTCATTCATGTCCTGCAACATTTATTTTTGTATTTACAATTTTATTTACGTCAACAATAAGCCAACACAAGGCACTTTACAGTACAGACTATTTTATTACATTTGCACACTTCAGATCTTGCTTATACTTGAATATATTTTTTCTGTATATTTTTATTTCTTTTTATTACTTAGTCCTAGCTGGTTGTAATTGAGATATTAAATCTCAATGATATGAGATAGTAAGTGATAATTTTGAGATAGTAAATCATAGGTTATAACTATGTGATAATTATGGGACTTAATATCTCATATGTATGATTTACTGACTAAAAAAAAAATGGAAAACTCATATTTTTAATAATAACTCAACTATTAATAATAACTCATTATTATGAGATAGCAAGTCATAATTATGAGATTGTAAGTAATCATTTTGAGATGATATTTGGACACCCGACCATTACAGCAAAAGGGACTTTAATGACTTTGCATTCAAATACATAGACTTTAATATGGAGTTGGTCCCCCTTTGCAGCCATAACAGATTCCACTCTTCTTGGAAGGCTTTCCACAAGATTTTGGAGTTTCTGTGAGAATTTGTGCCCATTCATTCTGTAGCATTTATGAGGTCAGGCACTGATGTTAGATGAGATGGTCTGGCTCACAATCTCCGTTCCAGTTCATCCCAAAGATGTTGGATGGGGTCGAGGTCAGGGCTCTGTGAGGGCTAGTCAAGTTCTTCCACACTGAACTCCTCCAGCCATCCATGTCTTTATGGAGCTGCTTTGTGCACTGCACACAGTCATGCTGGAATAGAAAAGGTTCTTCCACAAACTGTGTCCACAAAGTTGGAAGCATGGCGCTGTCCAAAATGTTGTGGTATACTGAAGCATTACAATTGTTCTTCAATGGAAGTAAGGGGTCTAGCCCAAACCCTGAAAATCAGGTGTGTCCCAGTACTTTTGTCTCTATAGTGTAGTAAGTCCTCAGGAATTCAGTTGAGAAAGAAAGGCACATTTTATTAACACACACAATTCAGATCTTGTTTATACTTGTTTATTTTAATATATAGTTTCTCTAGATATTTTTTTTTAGTTTTAGCCCTTAATATTATCTTTCATTTATTGTAAGTTGTACAGTCTCATAGTTTCACATATCACTACATGCTGTACTTGTATAACGGTGTATGTGACAAATAAACATTCTTGAATCTTGAATCTCTGACCTCTCTGCATTCAGGGTGCTTTGACTTTAGGCCTTTAAATCTGTGACCTCATCGTGAATCAGTTCTTTTTCGGAAATGATTCCGTGCGTTGTGAAATCTCCAGTTTCGCCATGATATGGTCAGATCCCGTTCTGTGCAAAAGTCTGACCACCCTGGCGTCCACTTTCCCAGCCCACATTAATGTTTCTAAACTCAGTTTGTCTTTGGTGGCCATGGTTAATAAGGATGACCAAATTTGTCCTTAGCTGAACTAAACTCTGACCAGTGCACCACCATAAAGAGAGACACACAGATGAGGACAAGAGTAACACAGATAAGCAGCAGGTCTGCGTTCCAAATGGCTCCCTGCTACCTACATAGTACATACAATACTCCTGCACCCAAACACTGTAAAACAGGTCTAACAAAGAGTGTTTCTTTCTTTTCCTTTTCTTTCTTTCTTTTGCTCTCTCTCTCTTTTGTTCATTCTTCCTTTCTTTTTCTTGTTCTTTCTGTCTTTCTTTTTGTCTTTCTTCCTGTTTCTTTCTTGTTCTTTTTCTCCCTAACTTATTCTTTCTCTCTCTTGTTCTTTCCTTATCTTGTTTTTTCTTTCTTCTTCCTTTTCATTTCTTCTCTCTTACTGTCTCTCAGTCTCTTGATCCCCTTTTTTCTGACTCTCCCGCTCTTGCCATTGTTTTGTTACTGCACCTTTAAGACTGATTATATATAAACGAGCTCTGTTCTCATTGGCAGTCCTATATTGTACTCCATTTAATAAACTGTCTGACCTGAGTGGGTGGGGCTAAGCTTCTGTAACCTGAATCGGGATGGGGTTTGTGTAAATGTGTTGGATTTTGGTTTTCTTATAAATTAGACTGAAATGATCTTTTATATTATAAGCCTGTGCATTTGAAAATAGCCTGATTACTTTATTTTGCTGAATAACTGACTACAGATTGTAATGAATGTTATCGTAATTAATTATACTTGGTTACGACATCACAAACATGATGTAGTGTGTATTAACACCCTTAACTGATGTGCTAAAACTGAATTGAGGTAACGTATTATAATTTACATTATAAGGCTTATTAATTTATTTTGGCAGCAAACTTAATCCAGATTGTAATGACTGTTATTATGATTAATTATAATTGATTATGAGATCACAAACTTGATGCAGTGTTTATTAACACCTTTAAAAGAGGTGATAAAATAAGGGCCTCAGTGTAAAACCTCTTTTTTGTGCTCTGATCCAGCTGTAGGACATGAGAAGATCACTGCAACATAATTGGTGTTCAGTAATTGCTTGCTAATCAATAACCAGTGGTGAGATGTAGCAGTAAAGGAAGACTGTGGTGAACGTGGTGTCTTGCGCAAGCGACCAGAGGGTGGGGGGTTGACGGTATATTTTTAGGCTTCCATCAGCACGTTGACTGAGTCACATTTCACTGTTCCTTTTTTCTTAAAGGAAAACTTTAAATTCACACAATTCTGTAGCTCCCAGATGTTGATCAGCCGAGAAACATCTGGAGTCCTTATTTACCTCCTTTAGTTCAGAACTGGAGCTACGATGTTAAGATCACTAACACTAGAAGTCAGGAAGTCAGTAGTCACACAAATCTTTTCATCCTCTTAAACCACATCCAGCTCTTCATTAAGGTGGATCAGACTTGTGGACGTGGTTTAGGATACAGGATGACTTACAGTGAGCTGTAAAAATCAACTGAACTGGAGCTGAACGCTACGGCTCCTTTTTAAACAACAGGGTCTGTTTTCACAAACCACTTCAGGAGCAGGAGCGCTAATCTAGAGTCAGTTTCTGTGACATAAAAGCTTTGTGAACAGCAGCCCTGGTGTCGTCTGAAACGGCCACCTGTAACACCGAAGAATCTGAATTGTACACACATGTTTACATTTATAATCTGAACACATAACATAAACATGTTACACAGCTATAAACAGTAAACACATCTTTGCACAGTTATACTAGAAACAACATTCACATTTACACTGTTATAATGTAAACAGTATACGCCTGTTTAGAATTATAATGAAAACACTAAACACATGTTTACACAGTTATAATGTAAACAGTAAACACATGTTTACACAGTTATAGAGAAAACAACATTCTCAAGAGGGAACACACTCCAGATCAGCATTTTATCTCCAGGAACAAATGTTTTAACTACATTTACGAATGTCTGACTTTTTGAACAGGTAGTATTTGAATATTTGAATAACATAAAGCCTGAGAGACTCTCATTCTATCAACGGTTTTATTTTTTGTCACATTATTATGACTATGAAATATTATTATGACTGCTGTTTCATGTGCAAAAATCACTTTTAAGTAGCATTTTAAACCACCCAATACCACTCACAGTGCTCTGCTGTCACTTTTAGACACTGGATTTGTCTGGAAGACGAGGGGCTGGTCCTCCATTCCTCTCAATCCTAAATTAAAGTAAAGCAGAGGAAAGGGCTTAGCATTAGGGTTTAATGCCAAAGGTTACTAAATGCAAGTGTGTTTGTGTATGTGTGTGTGTGTGTGGGCGCGTTAATGATGGTGTAAGGTCATTAGAGGTTGTAAGTGAAACTGACCCACGAACAGCAGTTGCGACATCAGTGTTGTTTGGCCTGGATGGTATTTGAGCTTATGGCTTAGAATACACACACACACAGAGAAGTTGGTATTACTATGTTTGTGAGGACATTCCATTGGCTTGGGTAACTCTGTATGTCAGAAATGCTACTCTTTCACCTAAACTTGACCCTGCCCTTTAACCTCAGTAACACTACACCTGAACCTGAACATGACCTTTCACTTCAGTGACCAAACGTTTCTGCTTTGTAGCTTAATCTAAAAAAGTTGAATTTGCGGTGAAAAACAGCTTATTTCCTTTGAGGACCTGCAAAATGTCCCAATTTCTACAGCTTTACCAGTATTCCTGTCATTTTGGGGACATTTGGTCCTCACAAAGAGATAAATACATGTATAAATGCACACACGCGTACGCACACACACACACATACAAAGTTTGCAGACGCCTAGATTTACAAAGTATTTTAATAAAAAAGATAATGCTTTCATTGCTAGTTTGCAAAAACTGACCATGATAACCCTGTACTGCCTAAACAGTTGACCGTTTCTTCAAAAACACATGAATAACAGAAATATCCTTCACACTTCATTGGCCTTTTACTGCTCCTCAGATTGAACAGATTAATAATAAGTGTTGCCATAGCAATGAGAGTTGTGTTCTAAATGCTTGTTTACTCAGAATCTGATCTGTAAACACAGTTACAATCTGTTTACAGTTATTAATCTATTTACAGTTATAACCTGAGCAGTAAACACGTTTACACAGTTGTAACCCAAACAGTAAACACATCTTTACATTTATAATCTTGACAATAAATGCATGTCTACACAGTTATAGTCTATTTACACAGTTATTTATGTGTTTACAGCGTTTAATATATGTTTACACAGTTGTAATTGAAACAGTAAACACATGTTTACAGTTATAATCCAAGCAGTGAACACATGTTTACAGTTATAATTCAAACAGTAAACACATGTTTACATTTATAATCCAAACAGTAAACACTAGGGCTGTAACAGTACATGTATTCGTACTGAACCGTCATGGTACATGGCTAACGGTTCGGTACATGATGTCGGACGGAGAAGACGTGATTGAAGTAATGCCTCTCCTACGGCATCACAGAGGGACCAAAAAGCACCAGTAAATCAGGAACCTGGGTGGTAGTGTGGTGCAATAGTGCCACCTACTGGCGTAACACTTCTGCTACCTTACACATACATGAAAATATAAGCAAGAGTGTGTGTTTACTGGTTAATACACTGCTGTTTATTTAAAAGAAATGAAAACAAACCAAGCCTCATTCTTTAGAACTTTTTGTTACTTAACTTCGCTGTACCGAACCGTGACCTTTCTGTACCGTTACACCCCTAGTAGCTAATTAACCTAGATGTAGTAAATAACAGCTTGCAATTATACATATTTCAGAATGAAAGTTTAAATGCAATTTCATATCTGTCATCACTTTCATTATGGATGGGTCTGGTGATAAGTGTGTGGGTAAGAGGTTTGAGCAGTGTGTGCATGCCTCCAGGCTCCCTCCTCCCCGCTGCCACTGTCACGTCTCTCTGCCTGGAAATGCTCTGTGATGCGTTCCATGTGTGCAGGTGGGCGAAGGTTGCTGGGTGCCGGCTAGCTGGCGGAAAATCATTGTGACAACAGAGAAGCGCAAGGTGCGAGCCTGAACTCGGCCACAGCACCTTCCCCGGCCCTTTACACTGATGGAGACCGACACACACAAGCCGTAGGGGCCCGGGGCCTCCGATTACCGCACACACACACAACCCCATATCATCTGTCCATGGTTAGCCACACACAGGTCACCTTCAGAGAGAGACTCATCACTATCTCCCTATCTCTCTTTGTCTCTCTCTGTCCAGCTCTCTCGCTATCTCCCATTCTCTCTCTCTCTCAATCTCTCTCTGTATATCTCTGCATTTCCCATCTTTATCTGTCTCCTCTCTCTCTACTTCAGGTCCTTCCATCTCTCTCTCTCTTTCTCTCTCTCTCAGCCCTCTTTCCCTTTAGGCTAACATTTTTTAGCACTGTTAAATTGCATTTCACTGAGAACATGGCTACACATATTAGGTTTAGCCTTGCCACCTGAATCTTATTATTCAGTTGAGAAAACTATATGGCAGTGAAAAATATAGTGTGTTTTGTTTTTTTCTTCTTTTTGCTGGGCTCAGTAGTACTTATTACATACAATGAATCAGATCAACTTTGACTCATTCATTTGGTGCAGATTAAATGTCATGGATAATTGTTTATGAGAGTCCCCTGCCTGAAATTTGATTTATGTAGTATTAACACGTCCCTGGCCAGGTTAACCTTTGAACATAGTGTGAGCTAAGTGAAACAAATTGACCAACACTTTACAAGCAGTCCATTAGGAGATTGAGAGAGTCTCTCTCATTAAAGAGCTGAGCTTCTTTATTTGTCTGCTTCCTTATCAGAGGTAGTTTATCAAGTGGTCACTGAGACTTGATGGTCTATGGTGATTTCTCTCTCTCTCACACTCTCTCTGTCTGTCTGTCTCTCTCTCTCTCTCTCTCTCCTTTCTTTCACTCCTTTCTTTCTGTATGCCTGTCTCTCTTTTCTTTGTTCCTTTCCCTTCTTTTTCTCCCTCTCTCTTTCTCACGGTTTCTTTCCTCAGTTCTTTACTTTTTTCTCTTTCTTCGACCGTCCCTGTCCCTCTCTGTCTCTATTTTTCTTTTCCTTTCTCTGTTCTTTCTTTCTGCTTTGTCTCTCTCACTCACTCACTTTTATCTCACTTATTCTCTTTCTTCCTTTCTTTATGTCTCTGTGACACCTTGCTTCTCTTCTCCCTTCTCTCTCCCTCACTCTTTTCTTCTCCCTTCGTTTTCTGTTAGCTCTCTCTCTCACTCAATATCTCCTTCTCTCTCTCTCCCTCTGTCTCTATTCCCCACCCCCTCTGTCTGTCTTGCTTCTGAGCTGGAAGAGGAGGACAAGTCAATTGCCCTTTCGGGGTGATGGAGATGAAGGGAGGACAGATAAAAAAAGGAAAGGAGCAGAGTTGGAGTGTGTACCTGGATTAGTGCTGCCGATAGCTTGCTCGCTGTCCTCTCCCCCCCCAAAAGCCCCCCAAATCCTCACTTAAAGTGTCCTGAGGTGGGAGAGATGATGTTTACATTTGGTAAAGTCTAAACCTCAATCTCTGCTCCCTCTTCTCTCTCACTCCACACCACAGTACTCTGAGCACCAGCCAGGCTCTGGAGACTGGGGGAACAGTGTGAGAATGAAATACATCAGAGCATCTAGCAAAGAAAAAGCAGAAGTGTTGAATTTTAATAATGAAAAATATCACCCCTGTTGTGATTTAGAGGCTGTATCAGAGCCACTCTCAATTCACTGGACATTTTATAGTAGATCCTGTTCATTATGGCTCTGTTTTCTTTTATGAGCGTTTCTTTCTTTTTTGCCAATATCACAGACAAAGGTATGTTCACCAAAATTTTCACTATCCTTAAAAGGGGTGGTGGTAGCTCAGTGGGTAGGATACTTGTCTCTGGACCAAGGGGTCCTGGGTTTGAATCCTACCTTCAGCATACCACCACTGTGGTTCTTCTTGCATGGTTAAAATTTTGCTTGCTTGTTTGTTTAGAAACAAGAAGTTTTGTCCTACAACTTTTGGAGGTGTGGCGCCAACTCTGTTGCACTAAGCAGTTTTAGAATCAGAAGCAGAAACATGCTTTATTAGCCAAAGCATATTTGCACATCCAAGGATTTGTTTTTGGTAACACAGAAGCCGACAACAGAAATTTCACACTTTTCCTTTCACACTGGTGCACACAGACAGGCATTTTTGAATTTTGCACTCACACATACTGCCAGACGCACAACTTACATACATGTAAAACATTTTCTCATACACACATTAATTAAAAGGAGAACAAACTTCAGAACTGTTTAGTGATTACAACTATTTCAGCATTATTAGCATAACATATAAAATGTATAAAATATATATGGTTTTACTGGTTGTTCTGGATAAAACCAAAATGGCTTTGTTTCTTATATGGACATCACAACGCTTGCTTTATATCACCATTACTCTTGCTATGTTTCTATGCAAGTTGCTATGTTTCTATGCAAGTCAAAAGTTTTTTTGCTAAACTTTTGCAAAATTGGTGGAATTCCCCTTTAACCCTCATCAGACTGAAGCTTCTGTCTGAGAGTGGGAGTTTAAATAGGTGATGGTCAGGGCACGATGGGTCAACAATGGTTTTCTCTGCAAGCTTCCTGGAGGTGCACAGATCAAGCTGGGTGAGCAGATTAACACTAATTGTCTGTGAAAAGTTTCAAACTGAATCCTAGAAGTGGAAGCTTTTGTTATGTTTTTGTTTATTATGCATTCACAACCTTGCCTGCAGGACCTCACATCTATTTTCAGCCATTCGTCTGTGCTGTGATTCAAAAATAGTACAGTCTTACACTGCAGTGACAAAATTGTAACAGGTGACGTGCTAAGACATTTTCTGCTTTACACAGGGTCATTCTGTAAGTCAAGACTGTGTTAAAAAGGGTCTGGTAGAAAAGTGCTTAGACACAGTGTCTCGTTAGGTTAAGCCTTAGATAATTCCTCTTATGTAACAAGAAGGGGCTTTCCTTCAAACCTATCGCAAATGCAGGAGGCACAGAGGACACCCCAGCTAAAGACAGACAGACAGAAAGACAGATAGATGAACACATAGTCAAGCATTGGAAGAAAGTTTATCGTAAGGTATTTTCTTTTATTTCTTTATTTTAGATACTCCTCAGCTCCCCATGTGACCAAGAGGACAAGCAGACCAGCTAACTGAGCTTAGACTACATCTAATTCACTGTAAAAAAAAAAAAGGGTTATATATACTTTGTTGACACTGAAATATGTGCAGGGGCAAAGAGGATTGGAAAATGAGTAAAGCACAGAGAACATTACACAAATGCACAGCAGATCCATATCAGATTTTCCAAACCAAGGTACAAATATTACTAAAAATTCATTTACTTTAAATGTAACCGTACATTACCTAGAAGATATAAGTTTGACCATGCTAGGTCAAATTATATGTTTATATGATATTGCATTTTCTGCACATTGTAGGGCATGATATATGATATGATATGATGAGTTTAACATAATATATAAAAATGCACCCAAAATACTAAATCCAGAAAATAAACAGTAGCTGTGTGCTATGTATGAGCTATGTTCTTTGTAGAGGATTGTAGAGGATACTTTTTGGACTAACAATAGAATCCTAAATCTGGGTTTAGTAAATCCAAGCGCAGCTGCTGTTAGCTTACCTACATGCTGTTGCTAGGGACACACCCCAGGATGCCTGATCTTATCCATTCCTTAACCACCACATCAGCAAGACTGAGCATTTGCAGGTAGGTCAGGGGGCAGCCGAGGTTTTATACTGTTGTGGGCAAGAGTGGAAAAGCTCAGAATCAGCAAAAGTGAGAAAAGTTCTCACAGCTGCCCTTTGTGTAAACTCCTTATCAGACATGAGTTTCCCCCCAGCGCAGCCCACAGTGTCAGTGTTGCTCAACCCCAGCCTGAAAGGTTGTGGGGCCTCCCAGTCTAGTTCCAGTCCAGTAGAAGAACATCAAATCTTGGACTTTTTTCATATATTATTAAAGTGTATGCTGGTGGACTGAAATGTGAATAGAGACCACCTAAAGTCCAAGAAATATAGAATGTGAATTATGAAAAAGTAATGAAAGTGTAGGAGAGATTTTTTAATTAATAATAAATTAGGGCTGGGAAAGTTAACACTTTATTGTTGCGTTAACGCAGTATTTCATTAACATCGACAACTATTATTTTTTTTTATCCCTTTATTGTGAAAGTTCGGTGTTTTCACTGAAGTAATGCGAGCGTTGAGCTATATAATATGGACAAAAGTAATGGGACGCCTGACCCCGCGAAAACCAGCCGACATGTACAGCGCTCCCATTACTTCCATATGAGACACCTGACCATTACACAAAATGTGTGACTTTAATAACACTTCATTCAGATACATAAGATGTGTTCGAAAAGTGCACTCGCTCATTCATTTACTACATAGTGTTTGCTAAATAGGGGGGTTAACTAGTGAACAAGGGGAGGCGACGTTTAGTTAATTTCAGACACTCTGAACTGTTTTTAAATAGTGCGCCGGATCCTATCCTAGCTTGCTAACTTTCCAGAGATATGAATCCAATTTGAGCATTCATTTTGATAATACTTGTCAAGATACTGCTGCGGAGACAGAGCAGAAGATGTAATGCTGTATCGAGATAGCACCTAGCAGCTAATGTTAACGTTATGTGTATTCATGTAGTGTCGCACGATGATTTTGTAGTTTACTAACTAGTGGGTGAAATTCACAGTTGGAATAGTGCCCTATATAGTGAAAAAGTGCACTTTTTAAGCTTTCATGCCCTCTTTGCAGCTGCTACAATGGTTCCGCCCCAGTGCTCTGGACTCTGAGGGTAACTTGTTTTTCTATAATAAACTAGATAAAACGTGAATGCCCTGCATTGGCAAATAGCTTTGCTTTTATATTTGATTTGATTACATTCATGTTTAAGTTGAGATTTACAGAAATATTTGAACCGAAGCTGTGTGACTGTGTTAAAGGGAACACTGCTCTTAAAAAGCCCCTTATTTGTTTAAAGTGTTTGCAAACAATGTTATTCTACTTTTGTCCATATAGCAGTACTTTAAAAAGAAAGTTGCACAATACACTAGTTTTGAATTAATGATTTAATTCTGCATATAACAATGAGATTAATCACAGAAACCATGTGATTAATCGCGATTGAAATTGTAATCATTGCCCAGCATTTATATATATATATTGTTTCTGGGCAACTAAGCGATTAATCACATGGTTTCTGTGCTTAATCGCATTGTTATATGTGACATTAATACGTAATTATATATATATATATATATATGTATATACAGTACCATTTACACAGTTTTAGTCACCTGGGAAAATTATACTTAAAACCTGTTTACTACTGGACAGTAATGTTAAGTTAGTGTTAAAACATTAATATTACAATAAATACAACTAACATTATTACAGTAAAAAGGTTTTATGTGTGGCAAAGTGTTCTCCTAACCATTTCCAGACCTCTTTCCTCATGGAAGTCCAATATTCATTTTAGCTACAATCACAATTTGGCTCGTGAGTTAACTATGGCAAACATGAGATTAATCGCGAGTAAATATTTTAATCTACTGACAGCCCTAGAATAAATACAGCCCTAAAAAATACAGTGAAAAATAACACATTTATTTTTGAAAAGGTAGTTGAAATCTCATTAACTAGTTTAAAGAACAAGATTTGGTTCCAGGTGTCTTCTTGCTCTTTTAAACAACCATTAAGCAGGCCCAGAACCATTAAGCAGGCCCAGAGTCTACCCTTACATTTCCTGAATAACCTTTGAAGAGCTCTTTTTGTTAGAGAGATCTACAACAAACTGGTCTCATCTCCCACCCACAACCCCACCCAAATGTGTTTTTCTTCTTTACTGCATCAGCTCAAACGGTGTCAAAGGCGATGGCAATAAAAACCTGTCTTTTTTACTGCATGTCTTTCAGTAATGGAAAGTAAAGTGACACTTATAGGCACATGTGAACAAACCACAGCACAGCACACAGTGTGAACAGTGGGAAATTCTTTCTCTCGATTTAACCCATTCACCAAGTGAAGCAGTGGCCAGCCAGCAATGCAACACCCGGGGAGCAGTGTGTGGGGATGGTACCTTGCTCAAGGGTACCTCAGTGATTCTACTAGCATTCCTGGGATTCAAACTTGTGGCCCTCTGGCAACTCTCTAACCACTAGGCCACCAGCTGCCCTCCCAAAAAAACAGAAAAATGTGAGATAATCTTTTCACAATGGGTTATTATTCTAAAGGGCCATTATCCTACTTTTTCATGTTTATTTGTTTCCCTTAGGTCCACCTATGGACCTTATTTAATCCCTTTATAAACAGGTTGCTTTGTTAACAGAATGTATGTAAATTGCCACCATTCTGATTGTCCTATATTTTTCCTCATTCAAAATGCTGTTAAGGCTGTAAGACTCCTTCTAAATTGAGTACAAATGAGCAGGAATAAACCGCTGCAGGCTGGATAAGTGGATATTTGTAAATGTTTTGATCTTTCTGACATCACAAAAATATTATTAAAATGGACCATTTCAACATAGCTTGTATTAACTGTTGAGTAGAATGAGTGTTTTAAAGCTCCACATACTACATTCATTTTTCCTGATATGAGACCTTTAAAAAGAAGGTTGTGCAGTGTTCTGATTGGTTTTAGCATGAATAAGCAAGCTAAACTGCTTTAGACTGAATAGGTTATTGCATGTAAATGGCGGTCTTTGTGACATCACAAAAACATCACCATTTGTACTTACATATGAAAGGTACGGACTTGGAAGTGAATAGAGTGTTTTAAAACGTTACTAGTGTCTACTTACATCAGTCACTTTCATTTCTTAAGGTGTGAGAATTGTATCGGACTGCAGTATTGGACATTTAAAAGTTTCTGTTGTGTATCCTAAGTTAACTCGTGTGATGTTCATGTGCTGTGGAAGGATTCCTCAATTTCCAACATCTTAACAAATTCTCCCTCTCTTCCTTCTCTCATTTCTCTGTGGTTTTGACTGTGCCCTCTATTTACATAACATGGCACCGTGCTGTTCATTAGAGTGATAAACTAGGCAGCATCGGCTCATCCTTATTAAGCAGTTCCTGATTTTGAAGTTCAGTTTCTCTCTCTCTCTCCCCCCCTCTGGCTCCCGGGCCTGCAGGCCAGGCCCACCAGATCAGGCCGACATTTTCCCCAGCACTACTGATGTATCTGACCTTTGATGTTGTGGCTGTGTGCTCTATAGCCTGAGGCCTAATTAAAACTAACAGCTCGGGGATCTGCTGCAGCGGCATCGCTGCCACGTTCCTCCTCTGCTCTCCGCTCTGATTTAGGCATGACTCCAGGACACACTGGCCCTCTGCTGCTGCAACAGCACAGAAAGCTCAATATCAGAGGGAACAGGGATGTGTATCAGGCTAGGACAGGCACAGAAGTATGTGACATTAGCCTTACGCGGTGTCCCATTCCCCCAATGAGGCGGTACGCTCTTCTGCACTGACAGATGTGCAGAGAGTAGACTGAACCCAGGCGTTCTTTGGATTATTTGAAGCAGCAATGAACATTTTCAAATGATTTCTAAATGGACAATAGCCATGTTGAGCACAGACAGCTCCACATATTCAATGTAATTTCATCAAAGATACATTTTGCATGTGTCTTTGCAAGTTTTGTGGTGATTATTTCATTATCAATGCGGAAATGCAGTGTGTAAACATTCATTTTATGAAGGAGTTCACTAAAAGAATAGCATTCAAAATATATTTAAAATAACTACAGCAATGTTACATTTAAGGTCAAAGTCTTTATTACACTGGAAAAAATGATGCACCGTCTTTGAAAGTGTAACAATTCTTAATCCATCCCGTAAACTGCCAAGCGATCAATGTTATAATCTGTGTATTGTGGCAGACACGACATTATTTGATCAGTTTTCTGGATTGTTTGGCAGACCAGGAACCTTTTGTTTTTTTTTTTAAAGATCTTAAAAAAGTGCACTGTTGAGACATTTCCCTCTTGTGTACACCTGCTTTAACTGCGGTGATTTGTGCTTCCACTAGAGGGCATTTCTATGTTCTGGGTCATGTGGTGGCAGTAATGATGGATTATATGAAGTTTCATAATGTGTTTCTACCTTTTATATCTACTTATCTGTAGTTAAGTTAGTAATTTACTTAAACATTAACAAACAAACAAAGCAATACAATTATTAAATGCCAAAGCAACGTTAAATAACGTTACACTTCAAAATTTAGACTTGATCCTCCTTTGTCACGGTTTGCACAGTTTGGTCCACACAAAACAGAATGAGTTATTTTTTATTGATGTCTTGTGTTGCAGGACTGAAAAATCCTATATTCCTGCTGGTGTGGGGGTCTGCGTGTGCCCTGTACCTTTTACAGATTCAGATATCTTCAGAGAGCATGCCACAATATGGACAAATATATGAACACATCAATACTCAGAGGATTTAAAATGCTGCAAACCTTTTTGGTGTTTTGATGGGCTTCTCAAATAGTGCTTGTAAAAGTAGGTCTCTGCGTCTTTTTGTAGAAACACACAGTAGGAATGAAAAGCACATTTAATAAATGTTGATGCATTCACTAGGGATCCACTGAATGGGTTCCAGTGCGCTAATGGTATTGGTCTCTATTTCAGTGCTGGCTCAGTAGCTCCAGCAGTGCAGAGGGCATGATCTTCAGCTAGAGAGCAAGGGCATGTGGACTGTAGAACTGTTTGGCACTGGAGCTGGGGGGACGAGACAGTGCCTTATGGTGCAGACATGGAGATCTTTTTTTGGTGACCTGACATGGCCTCGTTCATCTTCCTGAAGTGCATTGTGGGAAGGTGTAGGTTGTGCCTGGGGACGGTGAGGGGCCTGATTTATGGAGATGCACCCCTCTGGTGGCAGGTGCGGGCTGTGACAATCTGCTCTTTTGGGAAGGTGACATGCCCCAGCGCTGCAGCGAGTGACGCGGGACAGCGAGCGACACCTGCTTTAACTTACAGCACCCACCCAGCATTAAAGTTCCACCATAAGCTCTTCACTAGGTGATAACGTGGCCATCGTTACTTCATCATCACATGACACATTTCAGAGAGATGTTATGTGAAAAATGATTTAACGCTTTCAGATGTTTGACGATGTAATTATGAGTTATAGGAGATGGGGCTGTAACACCCTCCAGATGCTGCCAATCAGAAATAAGCTTCAAGGGTGATACCACTACTGTGCATACCCTCCACCCTCCAGAGCTCACAGGAGACAGAGACTTTGTCTGCAGCTGTGAGGTTTAATTCATTGTCTTGATTAGCCTTTGTTATGATGCTACACAATGATCCAAATATCTAGCAATGTCATGACTGAACAGATCAGTGAGGGGACTTACCAAAAACAACAGGACGACTCAAGTAAGCGAAACATTTACTGTCAATAAAAAACACTAACTGCTAAAACATCTGTAGGTGAATATTTAACAAAACTGACACAATCTTGCTCGTTTTGTGAGTAAGTAGTAATTGCTACATTGCTTCCATTTATAACAGACAAATTCAAGTATTTTACAGTGTATTTCCTTGTTTGCCTATTAGTCAAATTAAAAGGTTTCGGATATTTAGAAAAAATGTCATTTGAGACAAGGAGAACCTTGAAAAAGGGCATTTTTATGATCATTTAATTAATTGATGGAATTTATACTAACACTAATACTACCTTTATAGCAGCAAAGAGTGCAACACTTCCTACAGGTCGAGATCAGTAGTCCACATCTGTAAAATGTCTTTAATTCTTTAATTCTAACTCGAGAGCTTTTGAGCCACAACGTCTTATTTGATGCCCTGCCACAACATCTCAATGGGGTTTAAAACAGGACTTTGATTAAGTCACTTCAAAACTCCCGTTGTGCTTTGGATTTGTGTCTTGCTGCATACAAAGTTTTAAATCATGGACTGATGATCAGGCATTCTCTTGCAGGGTTTCTGGCAGGCGACAGAATTAATGGTTCCATTATTTCCATGAGATAATTTGCCAGGCCTTAAAGCAGAACATTACCCCCACATCATCACACAGCCACCACCATGTTTTACAGTTGATGCAATGTTCTTTTTGAAGAATGCTGTTTAATCTGTGACCCAGATATACCCGGACCGTTTCCTTACATAAGATTCAAATTTTCACCAATTAGTCCATAGAACATTGTTATAGTCGCTCAATGGTTTTTGTGTTTACTTGTGCTGGTACCATAAGTGACCAGTATCTGTTTAACCACAGATTTAACTACACGCTTAACTACAGCCTGTTTCTATGAAGGCCATCAGCGTTCACTGTCAAGCATGACTGTTTTTTTTTTCGTCATGGTATGATGTCCTTTTCACCTAATCTCATCAGTTAGTCTTATTATGACATGTGCATTACTTTTTGTGTACATGAGTCATGCTGTTATTCCTCACACCATGAATGCTCAAGGATACTTCCCTTCATACACACACGCAGACTGCAGGCGTACTCTTCTGCTATATGTGACCTTTGACAGGTGGAGCAGAATGAGTGTGTTCATTGGTATTCTGAAGATAGTGTTGGGGTGTCTGCTCAGTCAGTCTGATGGGACCTGCTCAAGGTTTGGTATTCTTAGCATAGGAGCCCTCCTAAACCACTTACCCACATTAGCAATGCAAATAACTCAGGATGGATTTATCTAATGGCATTGGGAATTAAAGATAAATAGCACAATGACTTTACCTGCTGCTCTCCATACTAGAGGTAAACATCATTATGATTTTTTGCATTATAATCAACCAACTGATGGCCACCTATACCTGAAGGAAATAATCAAAATTATAAACAGTCCATTGGTTTGTACATGCTGCAAATAAAGAAGAAAATGAGAGCCTCTAGCAATGAATTGTCTGATCCCTGGTTTAAAAATCCTTCAAAAACTGCTCCTATAATGCTTTTTTGTCAAACACGGTTGTGTGTGTGGCCACAAACACTCACTGGCCACATTAATAGGTACCTTGCATCCATTTTACCAGCTAAACGTACCACTGTTTTACCAGCTAAATGTACTACAGTTACACATTGCAGTCCATCTTTTCCTTTACACTATTTACCCAGTTCTTCAATGGTTAGGACCCCCCAAAGGACCACCACTTAACAGGTAATACTTGCCTGGTGGATCATTCCTCGCCCAGCAGTGACACTGACATGGCAATGACATATTAGTGTGTGCATTTCTAACCACTGTGTCCACTTATTGTACACTCTATTAGACACCCCTACATTAATGGTCCACCTTGTAGATGTAAGGTTAGTTCATTTGTTGCTGCTCAGTTTATCTTAGTCATGCTCTAGTCCTTCATCAATGGTCACTTTCTGAACACCAGACACTGTGAATATTTTTTGTTGGTGTACACTGAAGCACTTAAGCCCTCAAGCAGCACTGGTGGGAAAGATCCACTCAGCACACACACTCACACACACACACACACACACACACACACACACACACACACACAGACACAAACCCATACACACTCACACCACTAATATTGTCATTGTCACTGCAGTGCTAAGAATGCTCCCCACCCAAATAATACTTTCTCAGCGGTGGTCCTGTGGGGGTCCTGATCAAACAAATTATGTAAAGAAACAGACTCAGTTTCTTATTCTTTCTTAAAACGAATTCACAAACTTTTTGATGCTTTGGAACATTTTGATTCAGCTGATCTCCAAAAGATTTCATTAAAATTAAAGGTTGGGTGTAGGCACTACAGTAATACTCAGTGAACATGCATGGGCTCAGTTGTCTCATTTGAGTTTTATGTCAGTTTTCCCATTTTAGTCTGAATCACTGATAGTCCCATCACTGGCCTGAAATAGCTTTTTAGTCCTAGATTATTTGTTGAATTTAGCATTCTCTAACATCCTACTTATAGAAAAAAACAAGTGGACCGGTGCTTCTGAATGGGATAAAGCACAGGGGCCTATGACTCGAATGAGGTCTTTTCACTCCACGTAAGCATTTACATATTCAGGGCTAGCTCTGTGTAACAGCCAGTGTCCTCCATCATTTTCATTCAATCTCCACTAAGTGATCTTCCTCCACTGCTCAGGACACCTGCTGCTGGTCCTAATGCTCCGTTCATATGATGAAGCAGATTTGCTCGTTACAGTATTGCAAGATAGCACTTCATGGCTCATTTTCCTTGCGTTTTTATGATCTCTGATTTAAATTAAGGCATCATCCCATCACAGTTAAAATAAAAATAAATGTAGAAAACAAACACTTCACATTATGTATATTTAACATCTAGACTTAGCCAAAAAGTGAGAATAAAAATTAGTATCTCCCTTTAATCAGCTAATCTTGTATCAAAGAATTATGAGATTCGATAAGACATTTTATAAATAAATATAAGCCTTACTTTTGACTTGGATTATAAGATTAATTGTAAGGAAATAAAAGAAAAATAACAAAGTAAGAGTAAAATAAATAATCTTTAAGAATATACAATTTACTACATGTGTGTTACATTATACTTGATTTTGCAGAGTCCTGGTAGGATGGTTGTGTGCCTAGTGGGAGGCTGAACCATCCCATACAGTGTGTGTATGAAGCCTGGTGGGCAATCGAGGGGCGAGGTGAGGTGGAAGATAGGATGAGTTGTTGTGGGGAGTGATGGCCATAGGGAAAAAACTGTTCAGGTGTCTGGTCGTCCTGGTTTGATGGAGTAGAGGCGTCTGTTCCTGGCCTGTTAACTGACTGGCTGTTCGCACAATGTGTTCCTCTCTGTATTTGGTATGAGCAGAGGATGAAACCTACCACACAGCGATGGAGGATGATGGCTCTTTTGAACTGAGTATGAATTCTTGGGGAGATGTTGATCTTCCATAGCACTCCAAACAAGAAAATCCTCTGGTGAGCTCTGCTGAAGACACTGCATGAGTGTGTTTTTCTGTTTCAGGTCACTGGCGATGGTGTTTTCCAGACGCGTCACAGACTCTACAGCCTTCATGGTCATGTTACTGATGTGCAGAGGGGGGTGTGAAGGTGTTTCCACAAGTCCATGGCCATCTTTCCTGTTTTGTTGATGTTGAACTCCAGGTTGTTTTCTGTACACCATGCTGCCAGTTGTGACACAGAAGGAGTTGACAAACTATAGAAGGAGTGGCTGGAACTTCAATCTTTTACAGAGAATATAGATATGGAGACAGAACACAACCTTAAAGAACTCCAGAGCTGGTGCTGAGGGAGGCAGACAAGAAACACTGCTTCCTGTTGAAAGTCTGTAATCCAGTCACAGATGGGGTGGTTTACCTGCAGCTGGATGGTACTGAAGGCTGAACTGATGTCCACCAAGAAAGCCCTGACATGTGAGGTTAACAGCATCATCCATGGAGAGTGGGCAAATTGTAGAGGGTTCAGATGGATGTTTGTGATCGGGTTGAGAAAGAACAGGATCTTTTGAATCATTTAATTACTACAAATTTCAGGGCAGCAGATCTGTAGTCATTTAGGCATGAAATTCTATCCTCGTTTGAAACTGGGATGATGGTAGCTGCTTTGAAATGGGGAGGAACACAGAATTTGAAGATGAACTCTGAAAATATGTGGGAACACTGTTAAGAGCTGGGTGGTGCGGTGCCTCGATATAGGGAGACACCATTGGGTCCATGGGCTTCCCTTGAATTGAGCCTTGTGGAAGTCCTTTTCTATGAAAATGAGAGAAAAGGTCAAGAGAGGGGAGGCATCCACAGCTGTTGTCACCAGAGTGTATTACTGAGATGGTATGTGATGGTCTTGAAGTGATTGGGTGGCACAGTTAGTCGTCATCAGTGTGTATAGACCTCTCAAATTTAACGTAAAAGATGTTGAGTTTGTCAGCAAGTCAGAAAAATACAGTTATTGCAGGGCTTTTCTTAGGGTGATTTGTGATTGTCCAGATTGTGTTCCAGACAGCGGCAGAGTCTTTGGTACTTAAATCACGATCCAGTCTGGCTAACCCTAACCCTTTTTGGCAGATTTGATACCCTTCTTGAAATTCTGTTTAGTCAGCCTGTATGCATCCATGTCACCTTCAAGTTATCTAAGCTGTTTGGAGAATGAAGGTTTGTGTACCTTATGGTGGTTTGGTTCAAAGGCAAATCTGCTCAAAGTTTATATTTGAACACCAAAGTTGGCCTCTAAGGGAGTCCCAGTCAGTGGACAGTTTCAGAGCATGTCTGTTACTTCTGGTGTCCATCTGGTGTAGTTCTTGATGCTTTGGTCCTTTTTAGTTACTATTTGTATCCATCATTTACTTTTTACTGTCTATCAGTAATATTAAGGACTTTTTACTCTGGTGCAGTAGATAGTGTCCTGATTCACCACCTGGTTTGGAAACAGCTCTTGAAGCAGGACCAGATCAGCTCTACCGTCTCTGCAGGACATTTACACCAAGAGATGCAGGGCCAGAGCAACCAGGACCATCAGAGACTCATCTCACCCCAGTAACTGTCGGTTTGCTGAAATCAGGCAAATACTTCAGGAGTCTTGTGGCCCAAACAGAATCAGAATTGGAAAACTGCATTGATCCCTGAGGAAATAGCTTATGTTATGACTGCACAGACACACAGAGACACAGAAACAAGAATATGAAAAATAAAGTAATAAATCCAATAAATCAAATCTGTTGAAAAACCTCAATATGAAATACACTATGCTATATAAACAATCGCTGGGAATGAACTACCAGTCAAAAGTTCTCATTCAATGTTCTCATTCAATGTTTTTTCTTTGTTGAGTCTAATATTGTTTTCTAATCTAATATTGTATTCAATATTTGTTTTCTAATATTGAAAACAAACAAAATGATGAAGGAATACATGGAATTACGCAGTAAACAAAAATAGAGTTAAACAAACCAGAATATGTCTTGTAATCAGGTAATGATGGACTGTTGTTTTTATTTTACTTAGTTAAGTGGTATTTGCCATAATGTGGAGTAGAACCGTAGTGGAATAGGATCACTAACTGTGTACCAACTCCACCATCACAACTGATGATCCCAAACACATTAAGAAGGCAAGAAATTCAACTAATGAACTCTTGACGAAGAACACCTGTAAATTAAATAGCATTCCAGGTAGATATCTCATGAATCTGATGCCAAGAGTGTGCAATGCTGTCACCAGAGCAATAGATGATGTTTTCATTATCAATCTACAATGTAACCAATAATAAAAACAAAGGAAACTGTTGAATGAGCAAGTGTGTCCAAACTTTTGACTGGCAGTGTAAATACTATAGATAAGTGACTTACAGTTAAGTGACTTACTAATGCTGGTTAGGAGTTTGCTATTGCACATAATAGTGATTAGTATTATATAAAATTGACATAAGTAATGATATGGTAAGACTAGTGCAAAGAATAAGATATTGCACATACTTAAATTGTTTAGCACCCGTTTAGAAAACTTCACATGATACTGCACATAGTAAGACTATTGCATATAATAAGATGTTGTTCATAATGACAGTATTTTAGTGCTCGATAAGAACTTTGCATAATATTGCACATGGTAGACTATTGCATATCAAAGCAAGATAATAACGCACATAATGATACACATAATAATAGTGATTTAAACCCCTTAAGAAACTGCACAACAAAGCAGCATCAGGCTTTTGCACAGATTTTTGTGTAGATGTGTGACAGAGGAGTGTGTCCTCAGGTCATGAGACTCCTTAACCAGGACATGGCACCACAGCTTTTAACTGTTCATTAGAATGCAAACTAACTCACTGTACCTCAGCTACCGTCATTATTTATGTCTATATACATCAAGAGCAACTACCATACTACACTTTCCAGTGCATACTCTATCATATTGCATTTGCACACCTCAGATCTTGAAACACTTGAAATGTTTACTTGAATATGTAGTTTCTATGTATTTCTGTTGGTCAGTTTTAGGCATTAATTTTCTCTTTAATTTATTGTAACTATATTTCACAGTCTCGTCAACATTTCAGGGGCACATTTCAGGGGCACATTTCACTATGCGTTGTACTTGTATAACTGTGTATGTGACAAATTAAAAATCTTGAATCTTGAATCTTTGTATCACAGCAGTTCATGTGAGAGATTACACAAGTTTCTTGTCAATCTCTGTTCGGCTGAAGTTCGGCTGAAAGTTTTCCACAGAGAAAATTTGTTCTGCTGGCAAGTGTTGTGCTTCCTGAATGGGGGCTTGCATGGGGATGTAAACACAGATGAGCATAACAGATGACAATTCTCTCAGGGAATAGTATGGCTTGCACTCAATAAAAAACTAATTCCAGGATACCAGAGTATGTTTTTATTACATCTGTGCACCAGTTGATATAAAACACACATCTCCTCCCTTTGATTTCCCACATGCCACTGTCTCTGATAGGTTGATATCCAGGTGCTGATGATGTCAGTTTTTATGATTCACAAATAAGAGTCAACCTGCATCATCAATGACCTGAACCCGAACCACAGTGTTTCTATAAGTCACTTACAACGTAGTCGGAATGCTGCTTTTGTCATGTTTTTACCTGCCTCCGCCCACACCAACAACATTTTCTAATGAGCTGACCCTAACCTACCTGACCCCCAAGTTATGGGAAACTCATGCAACACTAGTGGACAGACTTTCAAGTTGTCTCTGGAAGTATGCAATTACAAACATCATTAGATCAACTTAAATTACATAAAGAACCTATGCAGTTCAGAGAGTGATGGCAGCCTCAAAATCTTCACACAGTCCAAAATAATACGTACCGTTTGTTTCATTGCTACTATGCATGCTCTCAGGGGGGAATGATAGAATAATATGTGTTCTTTTTTGTGCTGCTAGCACAAAATTACATCGTAACTTCTTTGAAATAAAGAGTGCATGAATGCCTTTGATGTTGCAGCCTGCCATTACAAAGTAAACAAAAAACTTGGCCTTGAAATAATTAACCACCTTACTGTAATCCTCTTGCCTCTTATATACTTTCTCCAAGAGGTCTTGGATGTGATCGTTTGTCTACAAATCGGTAAGCAAGCTTACAAACACGCACATACACAACCGTCCATACTCATGTACACAGAAACAGCTATTCCACCATCTCTCTCTCTCTCTCTCTCCTTCCCCCATTCAGTCATGCTAAGTCACTTCAGATTCTGCTAACTTTTCTATTTAGTGTAATACACAGTAAATGTATCTGAACGTCTATCCATTCGTGTGTGTGGGGGTCCACTCATGCGCATATATTAGAGCTTTCCCTAATGTGTGTCATCTTTAGGCACCCATTCAGACAGTTTCGGCTGCAGCTGATGAGCCCAAAGGCAGACTAGTGCAGGGTCGCCACAAACCAATGGAGAGTGCACTGAACTCAAACAAACTCAGTGGGGAGAATAGCAAAGCTAGCAATGCGTCAGAAATAGCACTGAGCTGGTGGGAGGCTTTCAAAGCTCCAGTGCCAACTGCAGTCTCCGTCTCTGACTGAGAGGTCTAGGCTAGTGCATTATAGGTCAAGGTGCAAGGAGCAAGATCGTGCACTTATTGCTTTTCAACTCCTCCGTTCTCCACATTGCGCTGGCTGTTCTTTCAGCTCCCACTGGGAGGGTATTGCTGGAATGAAGGGACAGAGTTTATCTAGTTTTTTCCAAGACTCAGCTGGGAAACCTCCCAGGCAGGCTGATTACACTGAAGTGGATGTTTTACCTGCTCATTTTACTGGGAAACAGGATAAAATGTGATTAAAAGACCAATATCATGGAAAACTACATTGTCCTTGCTCTGAAAAAGAAACGTTTGATTCAGCAGTCATATGGAAGCTTTTTTTTTTTAAGTTTTGAAACATTCTGCTCTCTCTCCAGCCTATAAGATGTATATAAAAGTGAGCTATGAAAGTATGACCTGAATGAGCGGTTTTGAAATGCTATCGCCAGTAAATGCACATCCAGTTATTCAGCCTGCAACATTATGGGCCCAGCCATTCACAATGTAAAAAATCTGGTTTCTACTGGGACTGCTTTTTGCACGAAGCACATTAATGGACGGCCAATCAAAACAAAATCAACAAAATCAGGATGTTTAATGCAGGATGCTGACAATGCTGCTACTGCATGATTGGAAAATGCTCATGAAAAAAATTGGTTTTAGTACATAAAATCGCCCAAATGTCGTTACGTAACCTTATCACCTTATCACATTTAACAAAAAATAAATAAAATGCCTGAAAGAACATGGACTCTTAAATGTATTTCTTCATCTCATTGTTTTCTTTCCTTTATTTGCTGTAATTGTGTGGACATTTTATTCTTTTATTCACAGCAGTGATGTTTTCCATGTGCCACCTTTAATATCTTTCACCACTGTTCATAAGTAACCAGGTTACTATGCAAGGATAAATCAGGAACAAAAATAGTAGCACATGGAAATGAATACTGAGTTATGCTTCACTACTTATGAACAAACATGAGATAGAATTAAAAAGCATAGCATTTCTTTTGCTTTCTACAGTTTACACTTGCATAGTGATTAGGTTATCAAGGATCTGTATTGTAAAGTTACTAGAAAAGGCCACAGAAGATGAAGATATGAAGATGAAGAGAATAATGCAGAGTCATACCCCTCACCTCAACACCACACATACACACACACACACACACACACATAAACACACACACACACGCTGTCAAATTGATCCAACAGACAAATGAGATGAAGTTTAGATGTTGTGATTGTCCTAAGGGATGTAAAATAGATACCTTCAAAGCAGACAGCGGCGTAATCATAATCAGTTCATTGCAGCTGCACGCTGGCCAGAATATCACTTTGCTTTGTTTACTTCCTGCTGCCTTTCAAATTAGCGTGCTCTTTGTTTTCAACTTTTGAAACTCATCCAGTTATAAACCTCAAACAGCCCTCAGCCCCACCACCACTACATTTTTGTGCAATTTATTTACTTTTAATTAAGTGCTCTGAATCAATTAATCCATAAAATGGCATAAAAAAAAACAGTTTGCTCTCTTACAAGGACATATTTATACACATCCGCAAACATTTTATTCTATTTTATTTTATGAACTCTGGCACTGGCCTGACCAAATGAGTCATTCAGTGGATATATTAGTAATTACACCCCTTTTTGAAAGACACTACTCACTATAAATGCATGACATGACACCATTATACACCACTGTGAAGGAGAAGGAGGATACAACCGGGGTGGAATTACAAATTATTACAAAAAAAAAAACAGATCATTTAAAAAATCTTCATGTTTCAAGGTTCAAAACAACCTGACTGTTTACAGTATGAAAAAAAAAAAACTAATCAAAGCAATCTCTCACAGTGGAATCTGCTGAGAGGCTGTTGCGTAAGTGTTCTCGGTGCTCAGGACTCATTTGTGCTTGGCTCACGCCAGTGGCATTCAGCGTAGTGAGTAAGCAATTTGTCAGAGGTATACAGTAGGCAGAATTACTGGAGGTGAAAATGACTCTGATCGTGTTAGTTTCAGGCATAGCCAAACCTGCTAATCCTTATTTTAATACATTTCTGGACTAATAGACTGTGTCCAATGCAGCGTGTGGTCTGCTGTTGGTTATGCGTATGTGTGTGTGTGTGTGTTGTGCCGAATGCCAAAATATCCTCACTGGAGAATTGCACATGTATATTCATTCCTCTGTTAATGAATTACCATCCAAAAGTGCTAGTACCCACACAATAGAGTTCACATAATTCTTTCTGAACATTTTCAAAGGCTTTTCCTCTTCTTCTTCTTGTCTGAAACCCGAAGAGAGAAACAATGCATAGTTTTTTTTGTACTTTTTATTTCGCATATAATGGATGCAAGCCTATGCCGTCAAACTAAGAGACCTATTTATTAAGCTCAAGTGTTCAGAACAATGTTATACAAACTAAATGTACGTCGCTCTGGATAAGAGCGTCAGCTTAATGCCGTAAATGTAAATGTAATGTAAATGTAAAAAAAAAGTCTAATTGTGCCAGATGAGAGCCTCATATTCCAGTGTGGACCCACTTTTCACCTGATCTTGCTGAAAACGGCCCTGTTCTTTCTGTAGTCTTTGTTGTTTCACATTCAGCACAACAGTTTCTCTAATTAAGTCTTCAGTGCAAAAATGCTGTGAAATTTTCTCACGCTTTGCTTTCTGTTTGATTTTTTCCTCCTTATGTTTTGCGCGTTAAACTGAAGTGAAAGTTGTATTCTCCGAACTGAAAAGTCTTCATCTGATAAAGTCTTATCAGACAAACATCCATAACGAGGCCACAGTGGCTTTATCTGCTCAGAGTTTAATGCTTAACTGAAGGAAGATCACTGATACCCCTCTCAGATATGGTGGTTGGAAGAAAGAAAGCAAGAAAATGGCAGAAATCTATTCAAAGGAAAAATCGTTTCTAAAGAGCAGATGATAAAAGTTCCAAAAGTACATTATCTAAGTGCTCATCTGTGCAGGATACGTGATTTATCTGATATGAGCCGCGCTGAACAAAGAAGAAAGGTGCTGGTCCAGTGCTTATAGAGAAAGAACATTTACCAGAAAATTGCACTGATATCTTAACAAACCAAATTTTTGTGTGATGTGGGAAAAAAAGAACGAAGCCACATTGTGTTTAGTGGAGATAACACTCCTCTGCTCTATGTTCTGCTATTGTCCTGTTACAAAGATGAGTTTTCTTTGTCTGATTGTGCCCAATTTGGTTTATTCTGGTTGCCTGCTGAGGGAATAATTTTAACACAAAGGACCTTGATTGAAAACCTCACTTAAACAAACATAGACACCATGTAATGAAAGGCCCTGGAGACAAAAAGTACCATGCACATTCAGATAGATAGCAGGTAGCACAAAGTGCTCTCGCTTTTGTCTGTCTCAATTGATGGCTGCAAGCAATCACAAAGTAGTCATGATGTGTGAGGTTGAATGTCAAGAAGAAAACATCTACCTATGAACTTTTACAACTTTGCTCACCCCCCTTTTTGGGAACTGAGTTAGGAAGACGTGTTTAGCCTAACCTGGTTAATTGAGTATGGGTCTAATTATTTAAGTAAATGTAGTATATGATCAAAAGTGTCTAGATAACCTTTCTAATTGGTTGTTGCTCTAATTGGTTGTTGCTCTGTTGCTGGCATAGGGGTTTATGATGGGAATCTCTGGAGAACCACGAGTCCAGGATCACCATGTCCAAAGCTTGCTAAAGTGTTATAAGGCTGCCGAGCATTTGGAGCGATAGTTTTTTGTTGAGAAATGAGAAAAATGATTTATATTCCACACCAAGATCATGTGATTATACATCTTACCAGCAACACAAGATAAAATGACTGTAAACGGTAAACAAGTCTATAAATAGGCTCAGACTGATTTCTGATTCTGATGTTTTCCTTTCTTTTTCTGCACCCTTCTTGTTGATGGGAAGGTTGCCTCCAGTCAACTGAGTTCCTTAATGAAGAAGTGACATGATCTTTCTCCGTATGGTCAATGGCAGCATTATACTCTAAGGAAGCTGTCTGGCTCGTCCCTGACATTTGCTTGCACTGAAGGGCCGTCTGGCTTTGAGCGTTGTGTTAAGTGTTTCATCAAAACCTCGCACCGAGGGATTCAGCACTGACCACCCGAGCACAAGTCTCCTCTGCGCCTTCCAATTTTAGCTCCTTTATTAAACCTTCCTGCTTGAGTGTCAGGCCCACTGCTGCTTTGGGGTCACACAGTGAAAACGGTATTCCCTAAACAGCAAGTCTCAAGCCTCTCCAATTTCATTATCAATCAGAGGCTGAGCACTGTACCCGGCTGGGACCAAAGCCCTTGAAAATATCAAGCAAATCCGGAGTGGGGAGCACGCAGCACGCAGACGCTCCACGGCGGCACCACTGAACACACGGTGCTGTTCTGAACAAAGTCAAGCCACATCATTTGTTAATTCCATCTTTGCAGGCAGTCACCTTGTTCCAACTTGGGACAGAGACATTGAGAGTGGAGAGGTGGAGGAGGGAGGGGTGCAAAGAGCTCTGACAGATTACGAAAGGGAGCGAGAGCGAGAAAGAGAGAGAGAGACAGAGACAGAAAGAGAGACAGAGAGGAGGAGGGAGACAGAAGAGGAAAAGAGAAGAAACACAAGAACAAAGAAGGGAAGTAGTGAGTGGGGGGGCAAAAGTAAAAGATAGTGGACATAGAAAGAGGATGAAAGAAAAGACAGACACATACAGAGAGACAGTAGAAGAGAGACAAGAAGAAGCACAGCGACAAAGAGATGTTATTGTGAGAGAGGAAGAAAGAGAGAGAGAAGAAGGAGAGAGGTAGAGAATGAAGGGGTAGGAAGAGAGGTGAAGGAACACAAGACAGAGAGAAAAAGAAAGAGGGAGAGAGGGGGTTTCCAGGATGCTGTAAAAAGTGTAATCTCTTTAATCGTGTGTCTGGGAAAAGGCTGCTCTGGGCCATGAGAGAGAAATGCACAGGGAGAGATCAGACCCAGGGGGGATTAATACCTTGCCCCAAAAGAAAGTCTGAGCACCATCAAAGATAAGGATCATTGTGGGAGAGCCCAGGGCTATAGTGCAGCCTGACACTGCAGGTGCTGGCGCCGTTCAGACAGCCTGTAGCTTCCTAATGGCTTTGTTATATTGATAAAGCTGCAGCGCTATTGTTCCGCACAGTCAGAGACGCCTACAGTAACTCTGCTCGCTCGGCCAGACCTCGGCAACTTCAGCTCCCACTCAGCTTTAAAGCCTTCGGCAAACATATCTTATTTTCATCGTGTCATTTTATTCATGTATTCATGAGGTGATTTCATTTCTGGGAGAGAGCCAATACCGATTTGTGTTTTTTTTAAATTTCATTATTTATTTATGGCAGGATTCAATGATTTTGCCTGTACATTTTAAATACCAGGTTTTTCTGGCATGTTCGTGGAAGAACAAATGTTCTGCTGGCATTTATTAATTACCCTTGTTGTCTTGCAGCAGGTGCCCTGCATTCCATTCTTTCTTTCTTTCTTTTTTTTAATTTTTTTTTTTTTACAAAAAGGTGCAGACATTTATTAACACTCCAGAGGGCTGTCACATCTTGTTGTTATCTCAGAATCTGTTCTAATAAGCCTCTGGATTAAAATATAAGAGAGACAGAAAATAATCCCGTGGCCCGAGTTCCTTGCTCCTAAGGAGGAATGAAAAGCAGACCAGCAATGCGACGAGCAAATGTAAAAACACTAACTGTCATCTTTGGGGCCATTTTTCATAAACTCAGACAAATATGCTCAGACTGCCAGTGGCAACAGATTAACCCATGACCATCCCTGACCACCATGGGTACCGCCAAGCACTTTTAATATCGGGGGGCACAGGGCTCTACGTCTCAGCTGTAGTCCGAGAGTCTCCGCGTACTGCTCTCTATGTCTTGACTGTTGTCCGGGAGGGGAGAAGTGGGCGGGGGCAAACAAATGAATTTGAAAAGGGCTGTAATGGTTCCGGCACCCACGCTGACTACTCAGTGAAGCACGGTCCAGCCTAATGTAGGACTGTGCTAAAGAATGCATCCCTCTCAGTCAGACAGCCAAAGAGGAAGTCAGCGAGGAAGAGGAGGGCAAACTAAGACACCAGCGTACATTATCAAGGCTGACAAGCTCATTTAGACACAGTGGTGATGAAAGGAGTCCTCGGCCTCGTCACACGCAGCACAGTCAAAACGTTTTGACAACGCGGAGTGCCACACTTAAGAGACTCATCGGGGCCCCCAGGGGCGCAGTAACAGACTCCCTGGGAGTGCGTGCTGCTAACGTGGACACAGCCCACCCCACGCACACCAGCCCCCTCCACTCACCATCCGCTAATAACAACAAAGCTGCCGGAGCGAGTTAAACCATTAAATGAGCTTTTTATTCTCTATGCCCCTATTAGCCAAATGTCATGTATGTGTTTAACTCTTGGAAGGCTGGAGTTTTTTTCGCCGTACACCAACATGCATAATTACATAATTACTTAGGTGCATAATGAAGTACATTAACATTCACTTAACATTCTACAGCCAGCTCTGCAATTATTAGTACACTTGGTTAATAAATAAATAAATAAACCACAGCAGCTCTGGTAATTTGTGAAAACGGCGTTCATTTTTGTCATCAATGAAAACAGCAAGGACACTCGGCTCACAAGGATATGAGCCTTGAGTGCTATAATATTGTATGCCTTTGTTATTGCATGTGAAAACTGCAACCCAAATCAGACACAGTAAGGTGCAATCTTTAAAATTTTGTGGGGCTTTCAGTCCCTCTAACTTTCTTTCTCCCCGTATTCTCTGCTCCTCGCTCCCTCCTTTGTGTAGAGGACAAGTGAGTGAAACGTGCTCATCAGTAGAGTTCCTCTGACACTGCAGTGCCAGGTGGCATCAGGGATACAGTGGGCCAGGTGAGGTGGCACAGATGGCATCGCAGGTGTGACAGTGCCACCACATCAAGCCCAGCCATTCCCCTCATATAAACACAGACAGCATCACCCTCACCTAACTTCATTGATCTCCAGCCAAGAGATCAGACGTAAAGTTTCTGTGTAACTAATTACCCCCTGCTGGCCTACTAGTTCTGCTTATACTTTCGGTAAACACTACGGGGCAACACAGACAGATAATTCAGCAGAAATTAGAGAAGGATGCAAGAAAACATTCTTAAGTTCAATTTCATGGCTCATAAGGCCCAGCAGAATGTGTTTATACAGTGCTCTGCCATCAGCGTCCACTCTCTGAGCTGCACTTCCTCCCTAAGTGACTCGTGGCAAATGACGGCATATGGGTTCAGGCTGTTTGTTGACTGAAATGCAGAGGTGTGGAAGAAGTTTGACTGGAAGAACAGTTCTGTTATATAATGTTTACTCTAATGAAAGGAGATATGGTTCTAACATGTTACATTTGAAGCTATTGTCACGCATACATATGACTGTACATATCAGGTTAAATACTATACCGCTTGGTGGAAGAACACACAACAGAATTGTTTGGTGAAAAAGTATTTTGCCACCGTGTTATAGTGTATTGCACCATTGTCTAATAGCATTAATTAGCCTTCTGTTTATTGAATCAAACCAACCTGCACATCAGCCTTGAAATTTATGATGATCTGAAGTACATTTGCATTTTATTTATTTTCACAACACTTTTGAATAACTATGCTTGTGAAACTAAATTAAACTAAATTAAAGATCAGGTATAGGGTTAGATTTAATAGAATCCATCCATCCATTACCAATTCACTTATCCTTAACCAGTGTCATGGGGGGTGCTGTAGCCTGTCCCAACAGTCACAGGATGAAAAGCAGATAAATACCCTGAACAGGCTTCCAGTTAATTCAGTGCAGATACACAACCAGACACACTCACAATTATGAGCAATATTAGCATCTCCATGCATGTGTTTGGACTGTGGGAGGAAACCAGAGTCCCCGGTGGAAACCCATGCAGACATGGGAGAACTCCACACAAAGGACCCATGGCCCAGCTGGGGATCAAACCCTGGACCTTCACACTGTTAGGCTGTGGGTAGTGCTGTTGCCTATCTGTTACATTCTTCTTAATGTTCAGTAACATTTACTAGATATTTAACTGAATGATGGTTAAAGACAAGGCATATACAGAGGACCATTTATTGTTTTTTTCCCAGTTTACTTCTTAAATTAGTTGTGTCCAAATGTACCTGCTAGCTAGGAGTCCCCCAATCACACAATACCTCCAACTCTGGGAGGGGCTAGCACATGCATCTTCGCAGTCCCATAAAGCCAATCCCCATATCTTTTGGAGCTAATGCTAACACAACAGCATCAGACAGCTTAATGCACTTGAAGGAAAATGCTAACCTCCCATTCTGTTAGGTCAGCTAACAGATGCTTGTGCTGGCTAACATCATGCTGATTAATGAGTGTGTATGTGTGTGTGTGGGGGGTGCATTCTACACATCCAGAGAGAGTGATTTCAATTGGATCAGGCTAATATTAGATTACTAGTTACTACTGCTAGTACTACTACTACTACCACTACGCTAAGTGCAACTTTAAGACATTCCTATATACACAATCAATTATGAAAAATAAAGGACTGCACATGAAACCACATGAAACCGTTATACTTCCTCAACTATTTTCATATCAGTCAAACCTGAAAATTACGTCAAGCTGGAGATGTATGTCAATGTTCCATGTACATTCTTGCTTTCAAGCTCTAACTCAAGAACCTTAAAAAACTAGTAAAATCTCTGTAAAGTACAGCTACAATGTAAGTGCAGTTGAGTGAAAAGTTTTATTTTATTAGAACTGACAGTAAATATAGATCCATTTAAAATACGCTAAAATGCAATAAGCCCTAGACATCAGCACTTGAGCATGAACTCCATTGTAGAAGTAAAAATAAGCACGACTGCACAAGTCTGTTACATTGGTACATAGATAAAGTGCTCAAGAACAGCACTTTTGCTCTCACACATCATTCACAAACACACATGGTTACCCCTGTTGTGCCTCTGCAGGTGAAGTTGACTTGTGGTTCCTACCGATGCTATGAATAATTGATTCCTATGTTAGCTTGAAGAGGCTTTAAAAATGTGAATTATTCATTTCAGGATTGAATGTAAGTCTGTTGTGACATGGAATTATCCTGCTGCTATTCTAGTATTTCGTTTCACCTCTATTACGACCTCCAGCGGTGCCTGTTTTCCCTTTTTGAGTTTTAGTCATTGTGTTGATGTTCTCCTTTTCAGGCAGACAGTGGATGACACTGAAAATTGGTAAAAGAGGTGTATGGATTTTGCAAATATACATCAAAGCTAAAATAAACCTAAAGTTTCTTTCACTCATCCGGAGGTTCTATTCTACCTGAATCGTTCACAGTCACTTGGTGCTTCATGTTCTTTCAGCCTTCGCTACTGTGAAGTAATCCTTGCCACTCAAAGTAATTATAACTCATTAAAGTG
The DNA here is from genome assembly GCA_037974405.1 of Brachyalestes nurse. NCBI lineage: Eukaryota > Metazoa > Chordata > Actinopteri > Characiformes > Alestidae > Brachyalestes > Brachyalestes nurse. The sequence goes on along the minus strand of JBBPCY010000142.1, from coordinate 16,734,913 downwards.
GCAGCATACAGTAGAATGGTGTTAATGGCTTAGCCATCATTTAATTAGTATTTTCCTGTTATTTCCAATTAAGCAGGGATAAATGTAATAACCTCTTTTCATTGGCTGTTAGAAAATGCTCAGAATGAGAATCTTCTGTGTCTCACTGCTTTGAGCCTGGAGTAGAGGCCTAGTGCGGAAGGTTATGTTATGCAAACATACAGTCTTGTGCTACATGACCTCCTGTTGAAGAATAAAGAAAAAAAAAACTTTTTTTTTTACACTCCATCTCATTCCTCTGATCCAGTCACTGCTCCAAACGTTTCCTGTAATGTGTCATTTTTTTAATCTGAGTGGTATTTAATGTCCAAGTAGTTAGATTAATTAGTCAGCTGAGTGACCTTCATGCTAAATTGCCAAAGCAGAGGCTTTTTAGCAAATGCGACATAAGTTAATAATGAGCCATACTCATTTCCATGACAACTCCCTTCCGGCTCATCACGCCTGGCACAGGGCGAGGCAAGCGAAGAGCCGGAGCCGTAACTTTGCGGAAGGCCTGCAGCATTGTGTCCTACACTCACTGACTGGGTGACCTACTCACTGCTGTGTTCATGTCTTCACAGACACATTTCCTTTGCATTAGAGGATACATACAAGTGGATAAACTGTAAACATATACAGGATGTTGAAACTGAAGAGTACTGCAATCGGGCTGTATCAGAATCTTAGTGAGGTCCATTCTCCTTTATTATGCATCCATAGTTGTTATGTACCTTTTTCATTGTATTCATTTATTCCTCATTCCTTGTTTCTCTCTCAAACTGCTATTTTTTTCTCCAAAGACTGATTTGACTTTATTCAGCTATTTATTTGACTATTTATTTTTAATTACTACAAATCCTACGGGCCATGAAAAATTTACTTCTTGTGATTTTGCATATTTTTCATATTTAATTGGTTTAGATCTTCAGACAAAGTGTAATAAAAATATATTTTTTTATATTATATAAGAAAGAGACAACCTGAATAAATACAAAATGCATTATTAATGATCTTTTCATTTATTGAAAGAAAAAACTCCAAATTGGCCATGTGTTAAAAAAAGATTCAGCTAAAATTAACAAATTATCAATATTATTTTTTTAAAACCTTATTTTAATTAAGACCTGTTTAAAACGGAGACATGACTGATGGACCAAAGATTCTACTCTCTACCAGAAAGTCCTGCAGGCCAATATCTGCTCATTAGTCCATTATCCGAATCTCAAGTGCAGTTGCGTAACACAGCAAGACAATAATTCAAAGCTCAAGGGCAAGTCAACAAGAACTGTTCAAAAATACAAAGAAATGGAGTCTAGTCAAAGTTCTTACTTATGGTGCTGTCACTGGATGGGCAGTTTATGCAAGAAATCCCTAGAATTAAAAGGATTCTACAAAGAAGAGTAAGTTAAGATTCATCCACAGTGATGAAGGATGGATCCCCAGTCATGAGAAATATTTGGTTGCATCCGTTGCTGCTAAAGGTGGCACATTGCATTATCTAAAGCAATTACTGTGATGTATGTGTTGCAAACCTTCTCAAATTCAATACATGAAAAAAATACTAACAAAAATTGGTTTGTGCTTCTGCGTGTTGTATTATAATGAGTTTTATTTTATATATGAGGATTTTAAACCATTTAGTGTGAGAAACATGCCAAATGAAGGAAATTCATTTACAACTGACAAATTTAAATTCTCTCATTATCTAAAATTCTGGTATGTTCACATTTGGCTATCTGGTCTATCTTAAAAACATTTTTTATTTTTAAGTCTTTACACACCATTCATAATTCCCCCTGTTAACTGTTGACGTGGTTAGATCTTTCACATTCTCCCTGCTTGGAAAATTTTACATATTCTGCTTGGACCCCGCTGATCGCCATTTATCTCTGAACTTCTGCCACGACCATGT
>JBBPCY010000142.1:16713118-16732880 GCA_037974405.1 Brachyalestes nurse | reverse complement strand
GAGAGAGAGAATAAGAGAGGGAGAGAGAATAAGAGAGAGAGAGAAGGAGAGAGGGAGAGAGAAAGAGAGAGAGAAAGAGAGAATAAGAGAGAGAGAGAGAGAAAGAGAGAGAAAGAGAGAATAAGAGAGAGAGAGAATAAGAGAGGGAGAGAGAATAAGAGAGAGAGAGAATAAGAGAGGGAGAGAGAAAGAGAGAGAGAAAGAGAGAGAGTGTATGTGAGTGTATGTGTGTGGGGGGGTGTGTGGGTGTATGTCTGTCTGTCTTTGTGTGTGGGTGTGCGTGAGTATATGTCTATGTGTGTGTTGTGTGTGTGTGTGTGTATGTGTGTGTGTGCATGTGTTTGGTTTGTGTGTGTCTGCATGCGTGGTGACAGCAAATCATTGGGTTCATCAGGCAGACTTCCAGCCAGGGCTGATAGGTCACACAGATAGCTGGTGTAGGGTACAGTCTTCTGGGCAGTGATGGATAGAGCTCGGCTCCTGGGTGGGGTGTAGGCCAGTCGATGAGCATCACTTTGGGCATGTTGGGACAACCAGAAGAAAATTGTCAATATCAAACAGAGAACCCTGGCATAGACTTTGTTTCCACACTGACTTTCTATACTCAGGCAAATAATTCACTTTCTCCACCTCCTTGTGATATCATCAGTCTGGACATTTAACTGCTTCTTCATGATGAAGTTCTTAAATAGAAATTGGCCAGGTATCTACTTCTGCTATCACAGTCCTTTAACAGAACTAAACAACATGCACACAGTTGTTTTTGTTGAGTTTGTTTGGTAAACAAAATTATACAAGTGGCAAAAAGCAACATGTGGGTCTAGGGGTAACAAAAGTCATATATTTACCTGAGCTTTGACTTTGTCTAGAATATTTAGAAAATCATAAAGTGCTATTATATCTACAAAATGCTAACTTTTCATGAATAAATAAATAAATACAGTTTAAATCGTAATGTGAGTTATTGTTGAGTAAATAATTTGAAAACACACATACACCAGTGAGCCATAACATTACAACCACCTACCCAATATTGTTTAGGTCGGCTTGTGCTGCCAAAATACCACTTGGTCATTGAGAGGCATGGACTGGACTAGTTACAAGAGCAGTTCCTTCTTTACATCATAGTCCAATTCATGCCCAGTGTAGAAGCTTCTGACAGTGGAAAGGTGTTCGCATGGCCACTCTGACCAGGCTGCAGCTATGCCTTTCTGTCATAGCAGCATGAACTTTTCTGCATTTAGTGCTATAGTGGCTCTTCCGAGTTTGGTCCAGGTGGTTTAGTACGTCAGTGAGCCCTGTGTGACCTGTGGCCCTCTCACCGGTTCATGGTTGTCTTCCTTGGACCACTTTTGGTAGGTACTAACCACTGCATATCTGCAAAACCCCATAAGCTGTTTTAGAGATACTCTGCCCCAGTCACCAAGCCATCACAATTTGGCCCATGTCAACTTTGCTTAGAACCTTATGCTTTCCCAGTTTTCCTGCTTTCAACACATCAATTTCAAGAACTGACAGTTCACTCAGTGCCTAATATATCTCACCCTTTGACGGGTACCATTGTAAGGAGATGTCATTAAGGAGAAGGAGATGTCAGTAAGGAGAATCAATGTCATCCACTTCAACTGTTAGTGGTTTTAATGTTGTGGCTGATAGATGTATATTTCTCTGACAGTCATCCTCTTGCATGAATCATTTTTTTGAAGCCTGAGTTCTTTTCTGTGTGTTTGTCCATTTCTGACACACAGAGTCAGAAAGCACATAAGCAGGCATCTGTTACCTGTTAGCTGCAGTGTAAACACAAATAAGCAAATGACAGTTGCCAAATATCAGTTGATCGATTTAATTTGTGGTAACAGAAGTCAGAAGTATGAGAGCGAGCACAAATGCTTTTAGTTTCTGCGGGGGGGGTGTGTCTGTGTTTTGAGGGACATTATCGTTTGCCCCCTGGGTGTTGTATTAACCTCCACAGGTAGCTGTTTGTTGAGAGACACAGCAAGATAAAAAGAGATTAATAGAGTGAAACTGATGGGTTGTCCCAGTGGTTGCAGGAAGAAATCCCTTCTAACTGCCAGAGTTAATCAATGTGAGGAGATCCACACAATACACACAAGGTAAGATGAAAGAACTGTGAGAGAATGGGTTGGTATTCGAGTACCAACAGAAAAGGCACAAAAGAAAGTTTAGATAAACGTAAGCAAACAAAAATCGAGAAACAGCATAGCATGAGTGCGGTTATGCAAGTACACCTCTACTGGAGGCCTAAAAAGTAAAAGATGGGAAAATTTGTATTGTTTCCCACACTTGCTCCTCTCCTCTAAATTTAATGACTCCAAGCTCAGAAGGCTGACACATGCACTTCAGTGAACTTCTCACACTCCTTCTTACTCAACTTATGTATAAAATATCACTGTGCACTACTGTGGCGGCCGCAGATGGAGTGTCATTTTATAAGTGCCTTTAGGCCAGACTCACACTTACCCTCCACATTCCATTATAGAAAATGCAATGCTGAACACACTCTGTTTACTAAAATGTGTTGAGTTTACAGCAGTTCACTCCATTTTAAAGAAACAATTCATCGTTAACTGTATGATCTAGAAATCAAAATGAAATGGTTTTGTGAGTATTTTATAGAAAGTCAAAATTAAAAAACTCTGTTTTTACAAGTAGGACTGAAAGAAAAAAAGAAAAAAACAAACCAACAAAGAAAAAAGAATGTTATGTGAGAGAGATTCTTGATAAATGGACTATAAAGTGAAAGTCGAGGCACATTATTATAGATTCACATTACAAGCTTTTTTGCTCAATTCCAATTTTTTACTTAGATCCGGATCACGTATTTACCCAGTTTCCATTTACATTTTTCAATAAATCTGATTTTTCTACACCGTGTACAAAGCAGATCGGGCATTAATTGTTCCCATTTTGCTTCTGTTTATTTTTCCCTATTATCCTTCAAATCAACAAGCTTGACTTGGACGTATTCATGGGCCCAGAGCATAAGAAGGCACTTGGTTTCGGGGTAACTCCAGCCTCCATCATCAATCATCTTTTCCTTTTTTATATAGTCATTTGCTAGTCAGCACTCAGCAGACACATCTCCACTTACGTAACTATGTGAAAAACACATGTTATTTACACTTCAGCTGAATGTGTTGAGGATCCAGAATGTGCATTGAGCAAACTGATTAGAATCCAATCGCAAAGTTTCCTGAGTCCAGAAATGTCGGCACAAACATTGATTATAAGTTCTGATCAGCTCTCAGCTGTTTATGATTAGAGGAGAAATTAAAAAGGACACATGCTTTACTGCTTCTGCAGCATCTAATTAAACACGCTAGTGCTACTTCTCAGTCATAAACGATGATGTAATATGCACATCCAGAATTCCAAACTGACACCTAACTGATATTAGGACACATACAAAAGAAGTGAGAAGATCTGATCTGTTTCACTTTGAGGCAAAATAATAATAATAATAATAATAATAATAATAATAATAATAATAATAATAATAATAATAATAATAATAATAATAATAATATCAATAGAAATGGAAATGGAAATAGATGGTAATGTAACTAACAACTAGCACTTTGTTTTTTCAGCTATATTTAAATGCCCAAATCTGTTGTTCATGATGAGAGATCATGGTGGATGAGTATTAAGGCTCTGTTCACACCTGTCAAGAACATATGTGATGGTATGTAATGAGTACAGCTGCTATAGGGGTCAAATGCATCTGTGACACATTGTGATCTGATCACTCCAATGGCCTTTACAGCTGGTCAGGCATGCATATGACCTCATCTACAGTGTGAACATTAAAGCAGCCTGACGTGTCCTTGACACCAGTGAAGGTACACCTCAGCAAGTGCACCATGACAGCCGAGACAAAAGCAGCTTCTTTGAATAGCCGTTCTTCCCCTTCTCTCCTGTTCCTTTAACTGGCATTAGCAATCCACGCACCATTGATAAGAGGGCTTACAAATACACAAGCAAGGACTAGTGGGACATTTTTGTTTGGCAGCAAACTCTGCAAGATACTGATGTATTAAATGTGCACTGTACCTCATGTAAAATGGCAAAAGCTGCTATGCAGCTTGCAGTCTGTGTGAGATCAGTTCACTTGAGATGGATGTTAACTCAATGTGAACAGGACCAGAATGCTTTGTCCTACAGAGGACACGGAATGCTTTTCTGCTCCTTAAATTCCCAGCATTATTACACTTCAAGGATTATTATTTGGTAACTACAAGGATAAAATGCAATATGACTGAATTATTCATAAGTTACAGGACTGTGAAATGGAAAAAGAGCAAAAAATATCATTGGACTTAGTGACTTGTGTAAGCAGAGCAGAAAGTTATAGACAAGGCCAGACATTTCTACAGATGCACGCACACACACACACACACACACGCACACACACACACACACACACACACACACAGTTAGGCAGAAGGGTGTGGGACAAACAGTAGAAACGTTTTTGACATGAAAACTAAAATGAAAACTGACCTTAAGTGTCATGGTCTTAGACTCATTGTGACAGTGTAAGCTGTAAAATGAATTAAGCTGAAAATAAATTGCTTCCCAAAGGGTAGCTGGAAATGCCGTTCACACTGGTATGTATTCAGCTTCACATTTTCAGGCATCTTGTTTCTTTGATGCAAAATGTGGTCCCATTGGTGTCCCTGACTTATTTGCCACTCTAGACAAAGTTGGATTGCTTTATTTATTTTACAAATTTCACAACAGGAAGAAAAACAGTTTACAGAACTGTTGACTTTTATGTAATAATATTTTATGTTTGTTTCACTTCATATACGTTTGTATAAGTTCATTCTATAAAAGAATTTGAGCCAGCAGACTGCTGATATTACACATATGGACATTGCTGCTGTTGATCAACAACTGGCCTACCTGTTTTCCCACTAGTCAGGTATGAACTGTTCTGTTTATGTATAGTTACTGTAAGTTGTATAGAAGAGGTATTTTCTAGTATAGTGTTTGTCTGTAGTCTAATGTCTGTATTCATCATATTTATTGTCTTTTGCACTATTGACTGCTGCTCTTCAGAGTTAATGTAGCACAGCATCCTGCAGAAACTATAGTTTGTTCTTCACTCAACACATCTGTGGCGAGGAGGAATGGCAATAAGTCGACTTTGACACTGAATGCCGAGGCTAAAAGATCCAGCATTTAATAATTACCTCTTCTCAAAAACAGTAACTTGACAGAAAAAAAGCAAAAACTCAGAATCAGAAAACTTTATTGATCCCAGAGGAAATTGCTTATGCTACGACTGCACAGACACATAGAGACACAGAGAGAAGAACAATATAAAATATAATATAAGTCAAAATAAAACTCTCCAGAAAATACCCTGACAATAGTGCTAAAGATACTATGCTATGTACACAAAAGGATGTTGTCAGTAGGAGAGGAAGATATAAATACTATACCTATAATAAAGTTCCTGCTGAATAGTTTACTAATTACCACAAATTCTGTTATTGCAACAATAGTGACATAAGTAGTCATATTGTACATAAAAGACTATTGCAAATGATTAGACTAGTGTAAATAATAAAGAGAAATTGCATGTAGTGTAATGATTAAGCACACGATAAAAAAACATATATATTCACTTGAGGTTAATGTAAGAAGATTTTTTTCCTAAATATTCTGGACCATTTCTGTTGGTAGTTTCTATGAGGAAAATTACACACACACACACACGCACACACACACGCACACACACACGCTCACACACACACACACACACACACACACACACACATACATATCCCACGAGTGGGGTATGGGATAAATGGACAGAAGCTTTGGCGTAATCTTTACCTGCCATTCATGCTGTTATTAAGGTACTATAACCAAGCAGTAGAAAAGAAAAGAAGCAAGCAGGTATATTTTCACCTGGTGAGCTTATTAGTAGTTAGGTAGTGAGTAAAGGAATCTTTTTGAAGTGACTGTTTACACACCTCTGTGCTAGTGCTCCTACCTTTTTCTTTGACTTGAGTTGATATGAGAGCAGGGGAGAGGGCAGTGTTTGACTGCCTGTAGCCAATTTTATGTTTTTCACAACTTTGATGATGACCTACACTTGCACTTTCACTGTGTAAGAATGTTCTGCTGGGGAGTGGGGCAGGCAGTCAGCACTGGAGAGATGCATTTGATGACCATGCAAATTCACCATGCAAATAGAGGTTAAGTAGAACGGCGCGCCACAATATATGGCACCACAGATAGGTGCCTATGTTGCCTATGCATTTACTGTAATGGCTCTGTTTAATGCTGGGGACAAGGAAACTGCTGGAAAACACAATTTGCTCTGTAGCTAAATGCGAAAGCAGAGCAAACAGGAAGGAAACTGGCCTGGGCTCGGCCTAAGAAGGGGTCTACAGATGTGATCAAAAGTTAACAAATAAAATGACAGTCATTCACTGTCATTAAAGGTCGTCTGAAGACCCATCCCAGCATTTACATAAACCAGAACCTCCTGAATGTCTTGTATTGCACTAATATTATGTCTAAATACTACACTGTGCATCTTCCCAAATATTAGCACCCTTGTTGGACTCTTGTTTCTGACAGTATCTTAGCTCAAGGGGATTTTGGACCTCATAGAAATATGAACTGACAGCAAAGCACTTTTGAAAGTCGCTCCAGTGTTAACAGCATCTGCTAAATATCATAAATGCAAATTATAGTAATAAAATACTTAAAATTTCATCTGCAAGAATTAACAGTAGTTATGGTATGAATGACAGAATAAACACCAGAATTTGTTGAGCAAATTCCAAGGTCCATTACAGAACACATGGCTGCAAAATCAAGAAAACAGGCCGACATGTCATAACAGTAAGAAAGGACAAGAAATGGTGAGCCCAAGTCACTAGTGGTGAAGAGATAAGAAAAGAAAAAAACAAAAAAGAAGTCACTGTAACTTTACTTTCACTCACATTTTTTTTCTTTGGTTTAATGTGTACCATCAGCTTCAGCGTCCAAATAGAAAGTGACCATCAAAAAGTTCAGCAAACAAGAAAATGACTGAAAAAAAGGATGAAGACAAAATGATTTGACAGTTTTCTTTCCCAAACTATTGATAAAAGCACAAACTGAAGCTGTTTTGTCCCCTGAGTTGTCTCATACCAAAACCGTTTGAATACATAAACACAATTTGCCCTTTCACACATGCAGCAGGATGCTGTCTATACTAGACGTGTTCTCACCTGCTGGAACTCTGCATGTTTTAGTTATAAACAACCAGCTCTCTTGCAGTTCCTTGAATGTCAATGATTTTAATGTTACTGAAAAGACAGATTTCCAGAATCTCAACACAACTCCGGTTAGACATTTTCGTTGACATGTTATACTAAGATTTTTGTGCACATGGATCTTCTTCTGGATGCGCAGTACAAATCTGAACTCTATGAACTAATAAACTAATAGGGACTGAATGAACGGTACTGACACTAACAGCTGTTTGTGAAACCCATGATTCATTCCATAGAAACTGGATGTTGCAAAAGGCCATAAATAGCCTGCTGTATTTTCGGCATTTCAGTTATTCAAATACGAGTTAAACAAGGCGGAAATGAATACAGCAGCATAATGCGTCCGTGTGTTTCTTGCTCTCATTTGAAGTTAACGAAAGATTTTTTTTTAAAAATGTTATCATTTTAGCACATCTCTCTTGGAGAGCTGTCTTAAAAGAGCACTTAACCTCTCTTTGTTATTTAGGTTCTATAGGTGAGCAGAAGAGCTGATGTTCTATTATTCATACGAGCGCCTCACACATGAACGAACACAGATTTATGTTTGCAGTCGGCCAGTGTTTTTCTCACAGGACTCCCAGCTAAACCCAACAACAACAGGCACAGTAAGAACATCAGTGAAAATAAAAACAATATCGTTGTTTTATGTTTGAATTAAAATTGGATTTATTAAATAAAAATCAGTGTAAAATAAACTGTTGTGATTTTCACTAAAACTGATGTTGCATGAAATATTATACATATGTGCATGTGCTGTGATTGCTATCTCAATCCTCAATCTCCAGCCACCACAATAAGCAGGATTTTTCTAAAGGTTGTACTTGTTCCATAATTCATGAAACTGAACAAACTCAACAAATACTCAAAGCAAATGATCGACAGCAGACATGACATCTGTTTATTAAAGCGACCACCTGTGCATTACACTTGAGTCTGACATTACAGTCTAGTCTGACAGTCTGACATGCAGAATAACACATTTGTGTTTGTATTCGTGCTGGAAACGGCTTGAAGAGAATTGTGGAAACCAGATGAATTGGACAAATATGTCCAGTGTCCTGGATTATTGGACACTCTGCCATAGACAACGAAAATAAATAAATAAATGAAAGTCCCTTTTCTTTGCACTGATCATGATTGTTTCATGATTGTTTTTAGACCAGTGATCCTTCTCCCTTGTCAATGCACCCCCAAATCTGACATATCCCAGAAAGAACTTCACCCAGTAGAGAATGAAGGCACGAGAGGGTCAGATGTGGTTGCCATAATTCAGCCTGTGGGTCATATGGGTCAACTAAGCATTTTTTTATTTTTAATACAAACCACTTTTGCTGTCATGCAGTTGGCAATCACTGGTGAAATTCCACTTTTTTTCAAAGTCTTAATATAATAGTACAGTGGGGAATTTGTAAGATGACACACTAGCCCAGACATGAAATCTATGCTGAACATAGAGGTACAAATGTCACCTGTCTACTTCATTTTCAAGGTGTCTGAACTATATTCCTGATCCTGAGTCGGTTCTCTTACTTCTATTACCTTATATTAGATATATACAGTAAACAGACGCTAATTTATACATAATTATTATAATATATAATATATAATATATATAGCGTTATTTATTTCTCTTGCTGCTGATTGCCTGCTGCCCTTATAGTTCAGCATTCCCGCATCAAAACAGTTTCTTGAGTGTTACGCTGAATGTTCTTGTGTTTTTCGCTTTTGTTCTTCTTAAAGCTCTGTATTTTTATTACTGTAAATTACATTAATTTTTTACTGTATTTACCTGCTTATACCAAAGAAAACGGGTTTGCATGAATTACAGCACAGTCTAGACAGGTGTAACCTCAGTATTTTACATTCTAGCACTGCGGGAGTTCAGTATAAACTGTACAGTACAGATACAGGTTTACATTTTCTAAGGGCAATGTATCAAGCTGAGTTTAAAATGATATTGGTATTTTGGAATCATATTTTGGGACATATTTGGGGTTTACACTATAGAAATAGGCATTTGTTGGCAATCTATGACTTTGGTTTAGGTTTTCTTTAAGGACCCACAGGGCTTCAGTTATCTTAAGAGTCAGACTGTTTGCCTGGGTCACTGTTTACTCATTGACCTTTGGTATAATTAGCTATCTGAGAGGCTATCAAATGAGGCCTGACGTGGCTTCTTTCAGTGCCAGGTTGGACAGATGACAGCTGAATGCTAATAACTGTGCACTAAGACCATGCAAACGGGCCATTAGCATCTCTCCCAGTGGCCTCGGCCAGCACTCAGCCATATCATAACCTGTCATCCTGTATATGACTGAGTTGTGCTCATCATTAGGTATCCATGGTGGGTTGTGTGTTTGATACCAGTCCTCATATTCATGTTGTGAGTAGCACAGATCATTCTTGATTTGCTTACCAATTAGCTGCAAAGAGCATGAGAAAAAAATCCTTACATATGAAATAGTTAGACTGATGGCATCTGAAGCACATCAATAGTCTCCAATTACCATAAGGGGCTATTATCAATGGAATGATGGTGAAAATGGATTTGTTTACCATAGTGTACAAAGGGAAGCTTGACTCTTTGCTCACAGTGGAGGCATCCCATAAAATATGAGCGAGTGGGAGGCAGAGAGAAATCCATCACACACGGAGTGGATGAGAGTAATGAGTGTGTACATCTGCTAGAATGCCACTAGTTTGTCAAGAGGGTCTAATTGCGCTGTGAGACCAAAAGTATTCTACTCTCAGGAGAGAAGAGAATAATCTATAAAAATGCTTCTGTGCCGATAACAGTGCCTCAGTTTTCTTGGAATAACGAACCGGGAGGTTTTCTAGGGTGTTTTCAATATATTTTACAGGCAATAAAAACCTTATTTTGCATCAGTCCAAACAAATAAAACTGAATGTCGCTTTGACCTGCTATAGCAATTACCACATCACAGATGTATGCAGCAGATTGGCCCCTTTAAGCAATGACAGTTATTGTATGTTGAGGAGTGCTTATTAAAATGAAAATCATAATAATAAAATTGGTTTCAGATGAGTGCTATTTTGTTTCTAATTATCTGAAGAGCACTCAGAGGATTAGTGGTAATAACCAGACGCACTTCACTTTCTGTATGAGGAGATTTTGGGCACCTACACACTCACAAATAGACAAATGCACACAAGCAAACACACAAACAAACGAATGCACACACCCAAACCCACCCACACACACATACACACACACACACACAAACACACTCACACAGTATCAGTTTGCAACAGCAGCACACCAGACTATTATATTTTTATTATTATTATTATTTTATGATATTACCCAAAATTGTCTGTACAAGTACCGCACATTTTCCTACATATGTTCTGTTCTGGCTTGGTTGTAATCTGCGTGTGTGCACCTCATTCTGGACCCAGATAGTGGAGCCCTTTATTTGAGCTCCAAGCTGGCCTGTCTCTTTGTTTTATCCCCTGGTTTTGACTGTTATCCTGTTTTTCTTTCTTTTCTTTTTTGTCGTGGATTTATTTAAGATACACCTGCCTGTCTGTGTTGTGACATTGCTGGGCTGTCAGTGAATTAGCCTCAACAAAGCTACTTTGCACATGCAGCCTTCCTCTCAGCTCCTTTTGTTATACAGTTAAACTTCAGCCGAACCGTAAGGCAGTCTATTCTGGTTCAAACTGTAAAAGATTAAATATGAAAAGTAAACAAGATGTGTGATTAAAAACTGACCTTTTTAGGTGTTAAAGAACCTCTATACGCAACAAAGTTTTTATACCAATTAAAGTTTTTTTAAACTGCGAGTCTGGAGAAGCCAAGACCCAGTTAACCCTGGGTGTTTTCACACCTGAAACAAAGTTCATGTTTTTGTGCACTGATCCGGTTAGCTTTGGTTACACGCTGAAATGTTGCACGCACTTTGCATGACACACCTACATCCTGATGTCATCAGCAACACAGGATGCATCGCTCGCGTTGGTTACTGACAGGTGAAAAAGGAAAGATCTCCTGCACGTTTCAACACACTCCTTTTTCTATGGCATCAAATACCACTGCTGCAGTTTCTCTACCTTCAGGTGGCTTTGCTCCCCTACCCTCTCATATCCTCACTCTCTTACTCTCTCTCTCTCTCTCTTACTCTCTCTCTCTCTCTCTCTCATCCTCTCAGAAAGTTAAGTATTTTTTAAAGTCGACTTTGGATTTCTTTGTTGGACCAAATTACAATTAAATACTTCATCTCCTCCTCTCCCCATGTGTCAGTGCAGCTCAATTTCACTTCTCTTCTGGTTCTTTTTCTTCAATAGCCTGCCTCAGCTTCCCGTAATTGGTCCAAAACCACCCAAAAAAGCATTTTCACATTCCAAAAAATCCCACAAACCTTTGATCTGGACTAAGACCACCACTATGGCCAAACCAAATGCTGGTCCATTGGTCTGGATAAGTCCGAGGCACCTTTCACACCCGCTAGTTTGTTTTGGACCAAATAAGACGGATGTGCTCCATTTAGCATACGCCAACAGATTACAGATTCTTTCTTTTACATCTCACATGTTATAAAAGTACTTTCAAAAACACTGGCTATATTTGCTACCAACAAGGATGCACTAATGACTGCTGGTGAAATTCCGTTTATTGTCTCTGAGTATTAACCTCACTGTAGCAGCCTCACTAAGGCCGTGTATGTTTACTCTTTCATGCTTAATATTTTTCTCCTCGGTTAAATTTGCCAAGCGCTGGCCTTTGTTGTTTTGGAATGTGTGTTTTGTTCAAAAGTGAGACGGTGGTAATGATTACTGATACGGTAGAACTCTCAATGAAGATGAGCCAGGACAGCTGGTTTTATTGTATTTTGTCTATAATTTGCCCACTCCAAGGACACAAGGTATGCAACTCATGTGTGTCGTGAAATGTTAGGAAATGTTATGCATTTTTTTTCTTCATAAAAAGAAATTGATCTCTAATACTGCAATATTCTTCCCAGCATGTTTCCTCATAAACCTGCATAGACTAGCTTTTAGGTTTAACTGAAATGTATAAAGGTAACTTAAAGCTTGACCTACGTCCTATAGCCACCATTACTTAAGTGCCCAGTATGGCAAAGTGCACAAAAAAGAAAGATTGCAATCAGTTTATGCTGTAAAAAAATACAAAGGTCTGTGCATACACTAAAAAACAAATAGGATTCTTTGATGTGAGGCTATGCTCTAAACAGTCTATAGGGTAGAGTTCCCCAACCCTTTGCCTTGGAGACCGACTGCTTTGCACATTTTAGGATTTTTCTTGCTCCCAGCACACCTAATCCAACTAATCGATTATCTAAAGACCCTTTACTGAGCTGAAGTGGGTGTATTCACCCTTTGAGGAGTATGATCACAGAGATGTGATGAGCTCTGGCTGGTCGCTGTGGAGTACAATCACTAATGTATGATTTTACATCAAGGATTTTTTCTGTAAACAACTTTATCCCTTATACTTATCAAGCCAAAATTCATGCTCATAATGAACCATATGATACGACCTATCACAAACCTTGACAGTTAAAATACTGAGCTGAGCTCCAAGTAATTAAATATGCAACATTATTAATATCGTAGATGCAATAAAGCTTTGAGTTCAATGAGTTTCTGTTAAAACATGCTGTGAGCTAGGTGTCCACAATATTTGTTTATATTTACATTTTTTATAAACACACTATGGCTACAGCCGTGTGAAGATTCATAGTCCAGATATTCCATCCAAAATGTATAAGTCCCAAGGGCACCCCCCAAGATTTTCAGTGTTTTTTAATGAGATGTGGGGTTGTGAAAACCTTTTTTTAAAGCATAAAGACATGATATAAATATTACTTTTGAGTCTCTGAAAGTGGAGGGACCCCTTAAATTAAAGCTGAAAGTATACAACTCTGTCATTTCTTGATTCCTTCATTTCAAATCCATTGTGGTTTACAGAAAGAAAATTACAAAAATTGCATTAATGTCCAGATACTTACCTTGTACCAAATTGCACATTTATCCTTCTACTTTAGAGTTTCTATATAGATATATGTGTGCCCCGTGTTCTCATGCACCGTGTTCTCTGTCTCATCTCAACGTCTCAATACAGTATATATATATTTTTTTTTTTTTTTCCAGGGACTGTTAAAAGGCATAAAAATCAATAGCTCAACACAGCTGTCTCCTCTAATCACATGCCAGTAGCATGTCTAAAAGCACTCACATCATTTCAGGTAAGGAAAAAACTGCTCTGAGCAATAGAGCTTCCATTCTAAACATAGCATCAACATCCAATCTAAACAAGGGCCCAACATCCACTAGCTCACTCCATCTGTGAGTAATCAGGCCTACAGGGACTCACTCACAGACATGTAAACAAGACAATGTTTCCTTAGACCACCAGGATCAGCAGATGTATGTGTGTGTGTGTGTGTGTGTGTGTGTGTCTGGGCAAGAGTGATATAAAGCTCTCTAATTATATTATATCCATAGTGTATGGCTCATCAGATTTCACACAGGCTTCAGTGTACTGTAAGGTAACAGTGTCAGATCTGCTGATACAGAACAAGCCTAAAAGAAGTTATGCTTATCATTTTCCAAATTCACTCACGTGATTGATACATTTCAAATCAATCTCATATTCTCATAATTGAACCAGTTATTCGAGTTCCTTAAAAGGGAGTGATAAGGATATGCAAATGTGAAAAAGTAGGCAGAAGGAGTGTGCAGGAACTTGATAAGAGTTCCAGAAGGACATGGGGGAGCTTAAAAGAAGAAAGTGGGTGTTTAAGAACTAGAGAAATGGGTTGAAAAAGGCAGATAGGAGTCAGGTTTAGAGTTGGAAAGAAAGAAGGAAGCAAGAAAGAGAGAAAGAAAGCATGAAAAAGAAAAAGAAAGTAGGTTTGCTAGATGAAGTGGTGGGTAATGGAAGGAAAAAGGAAGGAAGGAGGGAAGGAAGGAAGAAAAAGAGAAAGAAAGAAAGAAAGAAAGGTTATGTGGTTTGCTAGATTAAGTGATGGGTAATGGGAGGAAAGAAAGAAGGAAGGAGGGAAGGAAGGAAAGAAAGAAAGAGAAAGGAAGAAAGAAAAAAGAAAGAATGAAAGAAAGAGAAAAGAAGAGTTCCCTGGCATTCTGCACTGAGTGCTGGACGAGCCTCTGTCATAAAGCCCATCACCCGGGCCGAATGTACGGGCAGCTCTGGCCTCAATGTTTCCAAATTCACTTGATGGATGGTCATTTTTATTGCCTCCCCGCGTTTAATGAAGCCTGCAGTTCAGCTCTTAATTGAATGCTCTCTACAGTTGCAAGTTATTCACCCTCACTCTCACTGCACTCTCCTCCAGCTTACCCTCTCTCTCTTTCCCTCTCTCTGTCTCTTTTTCCCTCTCTCCGTCTCTCTTTCCCTCTCTCTGTCTCTCTTTCTCTCTCTCCGTCTCTCTTTCTCTCTTGTTTGTGAGACTGATCACTGATGAGTAATGAATAGTGCGAAGCTTCTTTCACCGCTGCACGAATTTTTACTCACACTATCTAATTCTTTTATGAGCAGGCAGGAGCTGGGCCACTGAATGGGCAATGCTGATAAAGGCATTCAGGGCAAAGACACGTTCTTTTCTCTATTCGTCTGCCTCTCCATCTCATCCCCCCCCCCCCCTCCATCACCCCATCCTCTCAGAGAGAAGAGTTAGATGACAGTAGCCAAAGCACTCCAGTGTAGCTGGATCGCGCCTGTTCTTTCTTTTGTTATTAAAGTTACATAAGTTACCCAATTTACAGCCTGCACTGACAGCTGGTCAGTAAATGGTTCATATTCAACTTCTACTTTATTTACATTCTCAGTCCATAACAAACACCAGGTAAGAGGTCACTGATATGTTGAACCTATCAAATCACACATCACTCAATCACTCAACAACCTTAATAGGCAATTGCTGTGGCGAAAGTTTAGGGTCTTTGAGGAGTTTGCATGTTCTCCACAGCACACACTGTGAATTAACCCACGAAGCAGCAAGGTACAGTCAGGAACACAGCGCCTGGAGAGCAGTGTTTGGGGATGGTATCTTGCTCAAGGGTACCTCAGAGGTGCCACTAGCAGTCTTGGTTCACTAGCAGTCTTGATTCAAACCTATGACCTTCTGATCACAGGACCAACTCACTAACCACTAGCCCACCAGCTGCCCCAGGGTTGTCTGTGTGGGTTTCTGTCAGGTACTCTAGTTTCCCCTTACAGCCCAAAGACATGCACTTCAGGTGAACTGGAGATGCTAAATTGCTAGAGTGTGCATGTGCATGTGTGTGGCTGCTTTAAGATGAACTGGTGACCTGTCCAGGGCATCACATTTTCTCCTGTGGCCTAGGATAGGCTCCAGCACCCCATGACCCTGGTTAAGGATAAGCAGGTCAGATAACCAGAAGATAGTAATATGTTTTTAACATACTAAATTACTTGAATACTCTGCATTTAACCCACTAACTCACTGCCAGTACTACTACTAATAATAATAAGAAGAAGAATAAGAATAAGAATAAGAATAAGAATAAGAATAATATCCTGGCTGTCCCAAAATTGTAATGGTACTGAATGTAAACTTGTACAGAATGGCATCATTACGTATTAACTCTTAGAGATTGATTGAAGGTTAGGATATTTAGCTTCGTTTTACAGTGATCCACTAGTCTAACCAAACAAGAGAAAGCAGCACTCAAGTACTACTGGAGGCCATTCAAGTCAAACGGGCCACTCCACTGATCATTTTCATTTGAGCTGTCAATCAGCGTGAGCAGACACCAAGGAGATAGAATATAATTGACTGTTAACGCAAATAATGTCCCCAGAGTATGATGGGAGACTAGGAGGGAGTTCGGCTTTAGGAGACGAATTTCCCAAGAGTGAGGCAGATAAAGCGCTGAGATTTGCTCAGCCTCTCTGAAGTAATGACTTCGCCTGCTGATCAATGACTAAGGAGCCATTAAAGCCAGAGTACTGATCTTTCAGCCCATCGATTATTAAACAAGGACATTTACTGATCACAGGCCAAATATAAACAACTAATAATATGGAAAAGAGGTCTAAAAATAGTTAGGTGACAAATGTACACTTTTGAAATAGCCCATCTGTTGTCCAAACCATTGAATTTTACGGAACATTAAAGATCCCATATCTAACATTTTCCACCTGTGATAAACTTATGGCATTTGTATAGTTTTATGGACAAAATAATACTCAATCTATTTTAAATGATCTCTTCCCAAGGTTTCTTAGATCATGGGTAAGTCTTATTGAACTCTATTTTATTTTCATTTATAGGGGTTACCCCGCTGTAGACTAAAATGGTGGATGTAAAAATATATGTGTTCCTGATGTCACTACAACAGATTAATTGTTTGCATTTAACACAATCCGTTTATGGATCCATTTAAGTTTTACATACTCCAATACTGTGTAAAAGTCAGATCCAGTCAAAATGGTCACTGAGTAAATTATTTTAAAAAATAGAAAACATATTTAACAGCACTGCCACTTGAAGTCTTCCATCCCTCCAATCTCAAACCTAAATGTGGAGTACAAAATTACACATATTTAATCATAAAATGATTAAGTGAGAGTAATAATGAGTGTAATTTTGTAAATGGGATTACTTGAATAGCAAAAGGCAGAAAATACAACCACTTCCAGGGCTGAACTATAGAGGTGTTTACAAGCTGCAAAAGAATAGAGGCTGTATCAAAGGCATAGGGCGGATTTACTGAATACTGAAAAACATCTGATATATTTAGTTATTTAGGCTTCAATGTAGTTTTTACACATTTTCTGCTTTTTTATTTCCTGACACAAAAAGAACATACTTCATAGAAGTTTAAACTGGATATTAAAATAATGGGGGCTCTGATTTTTGTACATCAAGCTTTTTTTGGTAATAACAAATTAGAATTTTCCATGATATGGACCATTTACAGTGCTGTTACATGGAAAAATAACCTTTTTGAGAATACTGCATTGCTGCCAAGCCACTTTTGCAAACCCCAAGGTCTGTCTGTGCATCTATTCAAGGAGAGGTAATAGTCAAGAACTGACATTTAAATGCAGATATGCACACATAAAAAAGACAGTCGTTTTGAGGTTAATGCTTTAGTCAACATGTCAAAGTACAAAAATATGAAACAGATCATTTGAATTCCGTGGAAAGACTAAAGAGGGGATCTGGCTGTTCTCATGGCACCAGCTGCTGCGAACTCTGAAAAAAAAAAACAATAATAAACACCAAAGACAGTTGTTAGTGCTCCATTAAGACAAAATGCTTTTGCTTAATAAGCTGCATGTACTGCAAATTAAATTGAGTAGCACTGGCCATTACATTCTGCTCTCTTAAAACGCTTCTTTTTCTTGCTTTGGTTGCTTGCAAATTAATCATAAAACATCTCAGTGTTCCCCAAACTCTTTTTCTAAACTGAGGCTGATATAAGTTTAGTTGTTCGCTGCGGAGGACACAGACCATGCGGGAACTGATTGCGCATTCTCATAAAGCTGAATCAAAATTCATCCTCCTCATAAAAGGGATTTGGATTATATTGACCAAAACTGGGATGTGTCGACATCCCACAGTGTACAGAGAGCTTGTCAGCACGGTTGTAAAACCAGGTTTGACAAGTGTGAAAAATGCTTCCCTATTGTGTTTCTTTCTGATCCATTTGAAGGTCATGGGCTGTTCAAAACAAGCCCAGCTCTAAGTTTAATGAGTGGAGACTCTTTAGGACAGTGGAGGTAGGTATTAGAATATGGAGAGGTCATTATTAGCGAATTAGATCATGCTCAGTGTGTGACGCTATGTCTGAATGGTGGCTGTGTGTATGTGTGTGTGTGTGTGTGTGTGTGTGTGTGTGTGTGCGAGAGAGAGAGAGAGAACAGAGAGAGAGAGAGAGAGAGAGAGAGAGAGATAGAGAGAGAGAATGTATCATTTGCTGCCTTTGCCCTGACTGTGTGAGAAAAGCATCTCTGTCCTTGGCTCTCAGGCTCTCACAGCCCGGCCTGATAGGGGGGCAAAGATGTGTCCGATTAGCATTAATGCATTCATTTGATGTCAAGCGGTCTAAATATTTCAGGCACTGGAAAGCAAGAGGAAGACGATCTGAGCGAGACTGCAGTGGCCCTGTATTATTGATTGATTGCACGCTATGCTCTTGTCACGCTCGGCATTGAGCCTCTCTTCTCCACTTCTAGCTTATAAGCAGCAGGTGGGGCGAACGAGTGTTGCTTTTTTGAGGCTGTGTGTCACTGTGTAAAGATAATGATGAAATTTCTCTGAAGAAGTGCTGAAATGGTGTTTAGAAAAAAAGATGAAAGGGACGTTTACAGTCTACAAAGCAGGCACTAAATCCATCTGAGGCTGTAGCGCAGATATTTTACATGTTTAATGTATCTCTCGCCCCTCTCACTTACCTTTCTCTATTTCAAACACACACATACACACACACACAAACACACACACATACAAACGTGTTACATCTATCACCAGTAATTCACGCAAGGCTATACTAATAAACATGATGAGCAACGGTATATTGACTACTTCTGGATCTCTAGCTGTACTGAAACAACTGCAGACATTTGAGGCTTCAGAAGTGCAGCTCAAAGCTGTGAATGCACAGATGCGCCACTTGGCAGCAGATGAGGCAGTAATTGAAGTCTCATCAGCAATGAGTCACCAAAAAGTGCTGCTAACAGACATGCCCATGTGTTCTTATATGAGACTTATAATGTGTTCTTATATGAGACCAAATGCAGAAGAGCAGGGTGAGAAGAGTTTGCATAAAAGGGATCAGAACAGAAGACTCCATGATTTGGGGGAACAGAAGCCAAAGCCCAAATGCTCCACTGAGGTCACTATTTCACTGCACTGCGTGACATGTTTATGTTAATGTTCAGGGCAGCTCAGAGCTGTAGAACTCTTTTACTCTGACGGCCCAGCTCTAACCCTAGGCCTAGCTCTCTTGAATAAGAGAGCTGGGAGATCTGATCGCAGATCACGTAATAAAGTTTCTATAATCTAGCTTGAATTGCTGTTCTGAACCAGAATATAACCAGAGAACCTCCAATCAAAACTATGAGCACATCCAAACTACAGTCCAAAACTGAACTAAGCTAATGACTATTTTATTCAAAACTGATGCCAGTCAGCCCATTATAACCTAACAGGACTACAGTGGTTACCATGCAGTGACAGTAATAGCTGTTGTTAAAACATGGATAAATAAATAACAAAGGAATATTAAATAATACGCTGTACAAAAAAATCAATTGTATAAAACAGTGGTTCCCAAACTGGCGCACCACCTGGGGTGGGGGGGGTGGGGGGGGGTGTCGGCGCAAAGATATTGCAGAGGGGCGCACCCAGTGGGACAGCCTACGCTCCACTCGAGCACTGCTAGCAAAAACATGGACAAGTTTGTGCACCCAGCCAAGCCTC
>JBBPCY010000142.1:16698037-16711224 GCA_037974405.1 Brachyalestes nurse | reverse complement strand
TCGGCCCGCGTGCCTGTTTAGTTTGTGTCTTATCTGTTTTTGTTTTGCCTTTTGGAATAAAGTATCACGTCAAGAATAGAGCCTGCCTGCCTCTGTGCCCCCTACTTGAGCACGCCACGACGAACCGTGACAGATAGTTAGTTTTGTATGTGACTAAAAATGGCATCTCTAATGTGAAGAGCTAAAACAAAAAAAATATTTTCTGCCGCTGTATTTTCCAATACATTATGCAAAAGAAAGGTAAAATAATTGTATGTACAAGCTATAACTGTACATTATGGTACATTTTTAGGAAAAAAATGTAATGTCTTGCAGTGTTCTGACAAACTAAGACACTGCCCATTATTTTGATAATGGCAAGAGACACAGTATCAAAAATGTGTTAATAAATGAACATCATGCCTCTCTTTAGGCTGCTGCACTATTTACCTCGTTTAAGATATATGCCAGTCTGGTGGTATTTATTTATTTTACTAAACAGGCTGTGTGTAAATGGGTTCCCTGGACCCCAGCTGTATTTTTCATATGAAATGTTTTCAGAATGTGGTACTTTCAGCATATTACCGAAGCGTTTTCCGAGGTAGCTGCTAAATACTTCTAATCAAGAGTTAATAATGATTAGAATATTCCAGTGACTGGCATTCGTAATGAAACATAATGATCTGAAAAGTTAATGTTAGGTCACTCTGACAAATTACAGCGTGAACTGCGTGTCCTCAGAGAGGAGTCTGGTTTGGAGGGAAATACACTGTTGAGCCTTCTTTGTTGCCCTCCCTTGTTTGTTAATCAATCACCAAGACCACCAGTCAGGAGGGATAAGTTGGGTGGTGGATCATTCTCAGCACAGCTGTGACACTAACATGGTAGTGGTATGTTAATGTGTGTGTGTGTGTGTGTGTATGTGTGTATGTGTGTGTGTGTATGTGTGTGTGTGTGTGCTGCATAGAGTGGACCACACATAGGGCAGCCACTACAGATTTTTAGACACCTCATTGTTTAAAATGAAGCACAAGAGGCTGATGAAACACTAACTAACACAGATTGTGCCACATCCTAATAACTAATATTGCATTTCTATATAATTATATTTGCAACTTGAACAAATGAAATGTTTGATAAGATGAACATTGAGTGGACAGTGTTTTAAAACCTCCAGCAGCACTGCTAATCCACTTTGTACCACACACACACACACACACACACACACACACACACACACACAATAACATGCCGCTAACTTCTCAGTGGTGTCACTGTGGTGCTGAGAGTAATCCACCACTCAAATTACACCTGCTCACTGGTGGTCCTGTGGGGGTCCTGCCCATAGATGAACAGAGTATAGGGGGAAACCAAATGGTGAGGAGAAACTGATGGACTACAGTCTGTAACTAAAAAGTGCACCTATATTGAGAGTGGAGCTACTAATAAAATGGACAATGAGTGTCTCACACACACACACACACACACACAGGCGACTGAGTATTCAGTATGATGAATGAATGCAAATTATGAATACAAATGGCCAACTGCAGATGAAAGAAGAGAACCTATAATTCACAATAAGCAGCATGCCTTAAACAACTACCCACAGAGCTTAAGCACCTCACTAAATAACCCGGCTAGATTACAGCCTGGCGCTGATTCATTCCAACAGCCACGAGGCTCCGGGGTGACGTTATCCCTCCACTTAAACACAAATCCTCCACGATCACTCAGGTCAGCCCTGCCCACAGTCACTGCCTCATGTCAAGGACATGCACACCTGGTGTTTCAAGGGTGCGCCTTCTGACATTTCCTCCTTCACTCTGGCTTCAGCCCCGCATCACAAGCGGACAAAGACGCATGTGCCTGCACATCTGCCACCGCACTACCTTGTTGATCTACGATCAGACGATAAGAGGAAAAGTGTGCTGAATAAAGAGTGAAAACAAATGATGCCGAATGTTTGGAGCGAATGAGGCAGGCAGCAAGGACAGATAACACAAGACTAAAGAATGATCCAGAATCTCCAAGCCCTTATGAGGGGCATCCATCACCACCGACAGTCAAACAAATAGCATCCCCCATATTCAATTAGTTCTCCCTGCAGGCTGCATACATGCCCGTCAACCTGTGTATTACAAACACAGATATACACACTTAGATACAGACAAACACGCATACACATTATAACTTCAGCCACTTTATTAGGTACACCTCCGCTGTACACCTCACCCAGTCATTCATCAGTGTCACTTACCACAAACTAATATTTGGTCTTTACTTTTTGTTGAACATTTCAACCACAAGATCAACGGCAACAAGGTAGAAAACTGAAGATCTTAAAATGCTTTTCAGTTCAACTGCATTGAGGGAACAAAACATCTTAGTAGATGTCATCATGACAAAGAAAAAAAAAAAAAGCCCCCGTCCAACTAGGACACACTCTAATGGGAGTCTAATAGCACATGAATATAAAGAAGAGCAAGAGTTGAAAGTGTGGCCTGAGCGTAGGAGAGACCTGGACAGCCAGCAGGTCTACAGAGACAACACCACTTTAAGCCTCGTACACACACACACACACTCACACACATAGGAAAAGGGTTCAGACCACTCTGGACCAACCAGGGCAAAAGGCGGAGAGGTGTGTTGGCTGATAGGAGAAGAATGCAAGGGAGGACAGTTCCATGACAAGGGAATAAAGAATGGTTGGGGGTAACTAACAAAATGAGAATATAGAAAAGGAGAGAAAAATCAATGGCTAACAAACAAAGCCAAGAAAGTGCCAATAAGTCGGCAGGCTGAGATATTCCGAGGCAGATGCCTTGTGCAGAAAGTCAACAGTGACGTGGATTTGAGAGAGCTGCTTTCCTTGGGAAAGTAAATGAATAAATGAAGGAACGCACTTTTAATTAAGCACTGTCCCAACAGACCCTGTGGAGCAGAAGAGGCACATTAACACAGATACAGAAACATCATTTTTCGATCAGAAGTCTGTGGGCACCTGCTCACACACATTTCAGGAAGCAAGGTTAGGCATTCTCAAAACACCACACACATTTGGCAAAACCTCTCCTACAGAGAGACAACTGAAATGCTGGCTCGCCTAAAAGCTAAATATTCACATAAAATAGCTAAAAAACGCAGATCAGATCTGTTTTATCATCAAATCAGCTTTCTCCCAGCACACCTGAGAAATTCTGAACAAGGCCGCACATAGAGTTTACTACAGTTTTTATTTTTTATATGGGCTATGAGAAATGCCACATAGAAATGTACTGAATTATTCAATGTTAGACTGATTACATTTTTTAGTGTTTAGACAGTAAGTTCAGATTTTGTGTCATACACACCAAACTTTCATAAGATAAAAACTCTTGGAATGGGCTGAGAAAAAAAGATAACTATGCAAGATTCTCTCCATTTGGCTACAAAAATGAATCTGTTCTGTCTAGCCAAACAGTGTTCTAAAAATATTCTTGATTCTTCTAGAATATGATTTCCAGTCCTGGCAGTTCTTTACACCGAAGGTGCAGCAGCTAGAGCCTAAAATAGGATGAGCTTACGAAGAAGATTGTGCGCATAGATCTTCCAAAAAAGTCTTCATTTGGATTTAGAAACGGTGGATACAATGAGAGGTGTAAAACAGAAACTTAATCGGTTCTGAAATTAAGCTTCAGGGACTTCAGCAGTGTCTCATAGATTCCACACAAAGCAGGGGAGTCCACTGTTCCTCTCATGCTCATCCTCCTCTCTTCCTCATTATACAATACATTAGATGGGCACATATTAGATACATATTTTAATATGTATGAGAAATGACACTTTGACTTCATTTTTCTACTTTTCCCAGCACTGATAAATGTGTAGTGTTTGTCCCATTGCTGTCTCACAGTTTGAGTTCTGTTCTGATTTACAATGAATGCAATGTTTGCTTTAATCTTCCCAAATTCTTCAAATTTGTGCTTGGAGAGGAAGGGCTGTTTTGGTTCATAATGACAGTAAAGGGCAGTGAATTTTATACGGACATGCTATAATGACATTAGTTAAAAAAATATTCAAAATCAGTATTCAGCAACATCACTGCAGTCGTAATTCATTTCATGATTAAGCAGTCTGATGTAATAGTGAGATTATGGGGCCCTGCTTTATTGGGAAAAAGCCTAGAAGAAGAAGAAGCCAACCACCACAAAACAGACTACACTAATGCAAATTGGGACACAAAGGTATTATCACATCCAACTGCTTCATGACTAAATGAATTATTTCATCTTTTATACACGTATGGGTATAAATAATCCACCTAAACCCATTTCAGCTGGGAGGAGCCCAGAGTTGTTTTCTTGGTTTCTAATGCTAGTTGATGTCAGAAATTTGTTCAGAAAGATTAAAATTGTGTGTGTATTGAGTTAATGAAATAAAGATCAATATTTTGTCCAGACACATGGAACAAGATGACATTATCTGGTATACAAAAAAGGTTCAAATACACATACAAATACCTACCAATGAAATAAAATAACAGAAAATAACAGAATAACTGATTTATTTATTGATTTGAATATTTTACTGAATATATATATATATATATATTGTTTCTTATATTAACCCATTTTATATTTAATATTTTCCCATTTAAAAAAATAATGAAAAATATATCAAAAATATTCATTATTTTAAATCACCCTCAGTGGGAACATATTTAGTCAAAATATCTTAAAAAGATATATGTGTGTGTGTATGTGTGTGTGTGTGTGTGTGTGTGTGTGTGTGTGTGTGTGTGCTCACATTACTTCAAAATCTGACAAGAAAGTTTTGAAAATTCAAGATTATGTGTAAAAAAATAACTTTAACACATACAGCAATAACCTTCCATATGAAATCCACAGGATTTCCTAAAAGAATCAATTGGTGAGGTGTACAAAGAATTACACAAAATATGCAATTTAGTCCTGAAGGCCAAATCATAACTACAGGCACAGGATTCTGCAAGACCCTATCAATTTAGCTCAAGTTTTCACACAAGTTTTTTGTTTTAAATAGGGAGGTCTTGGAAATGTGGTATGGAATGTACCTGGTGTGCCTGTGCCCATGGCCGAATTGATGAATAGATAGCTCAGATCATAATATTTTCTTCTGGTGAATCTGGGTGAAGTGAGTATCTGCCCCTAATCTGTGTTTTTGGTTGACAGAGCCTGACATCTGAAATTGCCATGAAATAAGGTATCCTGAAGGGAAAATAATGGCAAAACCCACTGCTTTAAACGGATCAATGTTCTCAGTCATTAGATTTTAGACTACACACGCATGCCTGTTTACAACAAGGATTAATGGTAAATACAAACTGTGGTAAAGTGCTTAAAATTGATGCTCAGTTCATGATAGTCATTTTTCTTTCTATTTCAAAAGGAGAGGCTGGTGATTTCAGTGCATATATAAGCTATGACATGCCTCCCACTCCCTTATTCAATCTCTGCCCTCTGTCCTAATTCTTCTATTGTGAAATATAACCGGGGAATTGTGCACTTACTCAAGGACTGCCGCGTATTCATTGCTGATGTTCACCAGTAGCAGAAACCTCCATATCAAATAAATAATTCAAGATACAAGAATTTCTTCAGTGATTGTCCAGAGCAAAATTATGCTCACATGATGGCTACAAATGAAAACGCAAATTGCTGCAGAACAAGGGACCTGTGTAGCCTAGCAACAGCACCCAGCCATGTAAATGGGCTTAAGGGCTTGATCAAACTGTTGCATGTGAACTCTCATGCCTCCTTCAGTGCCCCTCATTTCTTTCCCAAATTAGCCATGCCTAAGCAATCAAAGATCAGAACAGACCCCTTCTGGCAATTTGGACACTTGGCCCTTTTAACTGTGAACTGTCTATTTGCTGCTTTTGACTTTGTGTTTTCTTCATCCAATTCAACATCTCTCATTCTGCAGGAGTTCTGGATATAAGAATGATTGGGTTACATGCTATGGAAATACATGTACCCTCAAGGTCTGGAGAGAAACAGCAGTGACTGATGAGATGTTAACGGACACTTGCTGGCGTGTAAACCACCAGCCTCCAGCCGGGGTTCATGTAAAGCTACATGTCACCATAGCAATGGAAGCTATAAGGCTTTCCCCCACAGCAAAGCCCTCCAAAAAGTCTTCCACTTATTCTTGCTGATGTCTACTCATTAATGTTTTATAACCTGGACGAACTTTACATAAAGGTGGAGGCTGAGGCTGGCACAGGGTAAAGATGTAAATAATATAAATGCAAGAACCGAAGAACGGGTTGGAGAGGCACAGTGGATCACTCTGAGGAACACATGATGAACTTTCACTTAAAGCACTTACATCAGCTGTTTCCTGCCACAAATAAATCTTTTATAAGGTCTCGCTGACCTTGAGCCTATCTGTTGTCATCTTTCTCTTGCTTTGCTTCCCCTTTTTTCAACAACAACAAAAAAATCTAGAATTTACTGAACCTGCATGCAGTTTTTGTCTTCTTTAAATGAACAGTGAGTACAATAGCGTGCTGATACGGATATGATAGTGAGTGACATAATAGTCTGAAATGTGATTAGTAAATGACAAACTGAACAATGTATCACTGTACACATTCAGAACAGCAACAGAGTCCAAAGCCTACATGGATCTTTTATTTTTACATGACTAATTTTCCAGTCCAACTTTATCCCCGGGAATTAAAATTGCTGGTTATGTTACTGTGCTGTTAATGACTGCTGCCTGTTTGTGTAACTGTTTTTGCAGCTGATTTTTCAGTTATGGACATTACAGACTGTGATGTGAACGGAATGGCTTTTGTTTTTTTATTGGAGTAAAGTATGTTTTCTAAGGATATTCCTTTATAAGACAAGCATGTTAGGCTACTGAATAACAATAGGTTGCGCTTTCTGAAGAGAACCTGTGTGGAATTTGTAATGTACCTGAGGCTGGGTGAAACCTGGCGGGTGGCGCAATGGTGTACATGGACCAGAACAACCTGAAGTAGGCATGCCTGTGGCTGGAGAAGGACCATGGTGCTCTGGCAATTTTGCTTCCTGTGGCAAAAAACTGCAGCTCTTCCCCCATTCAGCCTTATCATATTGCCGTGCTTGGATCTCAGTGAAATGGCCTATTGGTGCACCTACTGTGAGGAGTTATACAGAGACAGAGGACAAACTCATTGAAGATGCCATAATAGTTCTTTTCAGACAGAGTGAGCGAGAGAGAGAGTGTGTGTGAGAGAGAGAGATTTACCTTTGTCACTGGCTGAACTCTGAGTTTTCTTCCCTAGAATTGTGGCATCCTCCTGGAAGAGATGGCTTCTAGCATTTTTAGAGAAGCCAGCTGCCTTCCTTGCCTTCCTCACGCTTGCTGTGGCAGTGCCAGCCGGGTCGTGTGCCACACGGGCACCATCTGCACTCTTTTCCTGCAGTCCATCTCCATCTTCAGGAGGACAAAGCAGAAAGACTAGCTGAACAATAGAAGAATGTGAATAATGTAAACCTGCCCAAACTGCACCCCCCTTATCAAGCTGGCAGTTTTTGAAGTTTCAAAGAGAAAGCCCCTTTTCACTGAACGAATACATTTTATGTTACATACTGATAGTCTCAATTCAGTGACCCACTTACTCAAGTGCCCATGTAAACAGCATACTGTGATTTCTTAGAACAGACTAAAGCCTTCAACGAATTTCAAGACATCTCACAAAATCATTTGAATTGCAATTCACCTTACAACAACAGGACTTTAATGACCTCACATTGAAATACACATACCTTAATATAGAGTTGGTCCCACCTTTGCAGCTCTAACAGCTTCCAATGTTCTTGGAAGGCTTTTCACAAGATTTGTGCCCATTCATTCGGTAGAGATTTTATGAGGTCAGGTAATGATGTTGGACGAGAAGTACTGGCTTACAATCTCTGTTCCAGTTCATCTCAAAAGTATTGGATGAGGTTGAGGTCAGAGTTCTGTGTGGCCAGTCAAGTTCTTCCACACTGAACTCCTCCAGCCATGTCTTTATGGACCTTGCTTTGTGCTCTGGGACACAGTCTTGCTGGAATAGAAAAGGTTCTTCCAAAAACTGTGTCCACAAAGTTGAAAGCATGGCATTCTGGTATATGTTCTGGTATACTTGATTTTATACCCGTGTGGCAATGGATATGACTGAAACACCTGAATTTAATCATTCAGAGGTGTGTCCCAGTACTTTTGTCTATATAATGTCTCCCAAATGAATGTAATGTAATATAGCCTAGCTTTCCACAGAAGAATGACATTACCATTGACCAAGTTTGTTTATTTATTTATTTATTATTCAGTTGCTATATTTTGCAGCTATTTGAGCAATTGGTAGCTCATCCTTTCATGGTGTTCAATATATTAGCCAGCTACATAAAACTGCCTGCGGTTGGTATCAAATATGTAAATATTTTACATGAAAAACATCAACTCATCCTTGAAACCTATTGACACACAGCTCAGCGATAGCAGCAAGAATCTTATCAGACTTGCAAAATAAAATGTGAAACTGGTTGAATGATGCTGCAGACTAGATCAGCTGAATTTATTATTATATCCCTTATTTTAAACTATTGCTTAACTTTTATAGTGGCTATAAATTGTGGGCAGAGACAAGACATGTTAATTAAAAAAACAAAAAATAAATCCTCTTATTCCATGCATTTGGCTACAGATATTTTGTTATTTAACTGAAAAAATAAAAAGTAAAAACATTTTATTACAGGGCTCACACTTAAATGTTGATAAAGTATTTTCCATAATTTGTTAATAGAAGTCCTAAATGCACTATTAATGATCTCATGTATGATTATAATGGCAGCAGATTTTAAATTGTATTTTAATCTATACATCAACATAATCCTATTGTTCCAGAATATTTTAGAAATGTACAACCACCTTGATGACTATGCTTCTCATTACTGTGTTGTGCAGTATTCCTGATCAGCCATCTTGGGCTCTCTATACTATGGGCAGCTCACGGCCTCCTGGATGTAGGAGTACAGGTAGCAGGGGAAAAAAATGCAGATCGAAAATCGATTGTGTTTAGAGTCAACTTCCATTACAAACGGCCTCCATTTCCAAAAGGAAAATAGCCGTATCGATTTGGACTGATGTTCCCTATTTCGAGTTTGCTTTTTTCTTTTTCATTTTCAAAATAATGAGTGACTCTTGGTGTTGGAGTGGAGCCCCTCTCCTGTCCCGAGGCGAGAGCTGACAGAGCACCGTCCATAGGCCATCCTCACAAACAAAAACAACACTCTCTGCACAGAGCTAATGCGAGTCATACATCAGTGTCTCGTGTTGTCAACACCACGGATTCCACAGCCGATAGAATGACATACTGTTGATCATTATCGTTAAAGTACTGTTACCTTAAAAGCCGTTTCCATCAGTGTGACCTGGCACTCTCTGGGAAAAAAGGGCTGAACATTTATAGATTTATATAAATGGTAAGGCTGTTAATGTGCATGAAATGAAAAAATCTGCGTAATTCAAATGCAGCCCTTCAGCAGCAGATTAGCTTGGCTGTATGGCTAAGCAGCCAGTGGGGAGCTTTAAACAGCTCTGTTTGTGCGATCGTGCCATAAAAAAAAGTACTGGGTCTCTGAAGGTCGAATAAATTGCCACCATCTCTCGTGCACACACTCACCCTCTGCCCTCTGAACATATCTACTCCTCACTTCTGCCCAGTAATCAACATACATGTGGAGTATATTACTAACTGGGAAATGGGAAACTGCTTAAAGGTAGTTATGACTCAGCACAAAGACTGTTTTAATATACAGCAATCTGGTAATTTAGCACTAGGTTGTCAAGAATGTATCACTGAGTATGAGTTAACACAAACCATGTACAGCAGTACAGTAGTGGAGAAAAAGAGTATTACTAGTGCTACACTGAAAATCCTTGGAACCAAAATTCAGGAAACACGAAATGCAGAAAACGTGAACAATAAATCTGCAGTTAATATAAATCAAACGTACCCAAAAATGTGCCATGAAATCCACAAGATTGGAAATGGTTGGTTAGCCAAGGCAACATGTTTCAGCACTTTATATTGACTTTATGCACTTTGATTCTGGTGTTTAAGATTTTTTCATCATTTCAAAATTGTTTCTAGAGACGGTATTTGTGTGCTTAAAGGGTCATTCCTTTTAGCTTTTGTCCTTTTGCTGTATTCAGTGTATCGAATGGTATCAGGATCAGAAAACTATACAAGTGGTCTCAGCAATAGTTGAAGAGTTATTGAGCCATCGAAGCAGGACTACAATCCACTTGTCTTTGAAACCATGAATCGGTTCTACACAGCCTGAATTTTCACTATTTGTCTGTTGCTGTTCAAACTGTTCAAGCATGTCTGCGTTCACCAGCATACGGCAAGAATCAATATTTCTAATTTTCCTTTCCAGTCAAAATATTTGAACATTTTGAAACATTAATTACATTTTGAAACATTAATGACATATTTCTGGTCAAAAATTTCAGTGTTTTTTTTTTCAGCCAAAAACTTAAAGGGCCACTGTTCAGGCAAAGATTTTAGTGGAAAATAATTATTTAGCGCATCCCTGGTTATCACCATCTGATTAGAGTGCATCCGTAAGTTAGGTAGAAAGGTAATTCACTGGCATGAATCACTCAATATACCATTAGGCACCGAGACATTTCAAATGATATGTGCTTGGAACTGCTAATCACACTCTCTCATCCAACCCTTTTGAATCATACTCTGAATATATAAGTCTTTTCCCAGGTCACCGTCTATCTTGTTCACACTCACACAGACATATTAAGCCATCATAATCATGGCGGTCCTGTTATTGCAGTACACTAATAATTACCTGTAATGGGAAGGTGTTCAATCATAGGCTTCATTCCAGCATGGAGTGAAGAAAACACAGGCAAATTGGAACGCCCCTGTTTTTTAGTCATTTTCCCATCGTCGGAAATAGTGTCTGCAGTGGACACATTTGCTGCTCCTGTGACATTGGCAGTCTGGCATGAACGTGACAGCTGGCTGTGGGGCTCATTAAGGGCTTTGGAGGCCTGAGCCACTTGGATCTCCTCCGTCACTGCTGCGTTGGTGAGTAGTGGAGACTTGAACCTTTGTTGCTTTCTCTTCCTCTGGTTCCTTCGGGGTTTTGTAGAGGTCAGGTCATTAAATGTCTGGCCTTTAGAACTTGAGGGGGAAATATCAGAAGAAACTTTTTGAGCCCGCCAGCCCTGTTGTTGTGATCCAGCACAAGGCAGTGTGGGGAAGTCCTCCAGTGATGGACCATCTGAGGCCTTCTTCTTTTTGTTGCCTTGCTTAGTGATGAGTACGTCCTTCAGGAACTTTTCAATTCTTCTTCTGTGCGCCTCCTCTACGCTTATGATTTCCTCTGGATTGTCAGGGTCGTCACCAAGGGAACGGCAGTCACCGGCAGTAGTTTGAAAAGGAGTGATGGTTTCATGCTCCTGCTGAAATGTTTGGACCATCTCTTGTTGGACCATCAGACGGATCTCATCCATCTCATGCTGGTCCATTACTCTGTGAACACAGATGGCACACATGGCAAATCTTTTTAGTTTCATGTAGCGTTGACATTACATTATATTGCATTACATTCGTACATTAAATTAACTATTTTCAAACAAGATTCACACAGTGAAACTGGTGATAGAAATTACATCCCAAGCGAGACCAAATTTAATACGTGACTCAATTTTAGAGGTCTCAGAAAAGCCACAAATGTCACAATCAGTAAGGAGAGAAAGTTTCTCATCAAGCAAATATGTGCTTTCAGCATGGTTCCCTTGTTTCCTCTGCATTTCATTGCTTTGAGCAGGGCTGTGGCTGTCCCTGAACATGAATATTTAACTAAACTCTTGTTATTACTGTCCCTTCGTAGAGCCCCCATGCAGAACAGACGGAGAGCTTGGCAATGTCACGTGGTGTACCTGAAACGGGACGGTGTTGAAACGGACCACCAGGGACAGATGGTGATCTATTAACATAAACTGAGAGAGAGGCTCCAGTCAAGCAGCTGCTGCATACATACAGGGTCACTTACCAGAGTGAAATCTGGCTATATGAATCTGACTATTAACTTTCTACACATTAGAAAAACACTGCCTATGTAACAGTAGCTTAATAAAGATGATTCATTATAGAAAACAGAAGCACCTTAGTCAACAATAAGAGTGCATCTGCATGAAGACCATAATTTAAAGAGAAGGCAAAGCCAGAAGTTTTAAAATAACTGTTAGCACATGGTTTACAACATGCAAATGGTACACTGAGGATCCACACTGGATACAAATTGTACGGTGGGATATAATATAAGATATAATGTCACTATATATGTCACCTTGCTAAAATCATTGACCTTTTGCCTAAATCATCTCCTCATGATGCTGGCCAACTATGGTAAAATGCCTACACCGTCAGTGGATCAGGTAATATGATTCTACCACTTTAGGACAAGGGCCTGTCCATTGAAATGAATAGGAGCTGATTTTTTTGTGTTTCTTGAAAAAATGAGTTTTATTTTAGCAAGGTGTCAATATCAAACATTTTATGGTGCTCACTGACATGCCACATAGCTCTTGGGGGAAAAATAATGATTTACTGGACATCTTTTCCTCCTACAACTGATCCCAGTTACTAATCTGCTATATGTAGGCGACATCCGTATCATGAAGTTTAATTGCCCTGGATGACTGTTATTTGACATGTATTTCTAAGAGCTGGCACTGTAAGACACAAGCCCTAATTTCTTTATAGCTCCCTTGTCACTTTGTTCATAATCTGAGATGGGGCTTGTAATAAGGAGAATTACTCTTTTGGAAATAGCTTGCACACCGGGTTAGACACTCGAGCCCTGTGCAAATTGCCAGGTCATCACAAGTGGGCTAAGTCGCTGGACTTGAATCAGCCCTCCCATTTTGAGCAGGCAATGTACTTCAATTGCAAGCCAGTCATTTTCCTCTGGTGACCATTCTTTGATACTATTTGCAGTTGTCAGTCAACCATTTTCTAGCTTCAATGGTACAAATAGGATTCAGTCAGTCCCACACTGAACTTTTACTGGATGCAGGTGTTGAAAAGACCTGAGACAACTGGATCCGAAACAAATCGTGGCAGGACTGCTGAAGTTTTTTATACCCTCTGAAGACCTCAACAAAAGAAGAACAATTTCCAC
>JBBPCY010000142.1:16638760-16694812 GCA_037974405.1 Brachyalestes nurse | reverse complement strand
TATACCCTATGGACAAAAGTATTGGGACAGACCTGTTTTTCAGGGTTTGGGCTAGGCCCCTTACTTTCAGTGAAGGACAGTCTTAATGCTTCAGCAGACCAAGACATTTTGAACAACAACATCCTTTCAACTTTGTAGACACAGTTTGAGGAAGGTCCTTTTCTATTCCAGCATAACTGTGCCCCAGTGCACAAAGCAGCTCCATAAAGACATGGTTGGATGAGCTCAGTGTGGAAGAACTTTACTGCTCCATACAGTCCTGACCTCAACCCCATCCAACACCTTTGGGATGAACTGGAACGGAGATTGTGAGCCAGGCCTTCTCGGCCAACATCAGTGCCTGACCTCATAAATGATCCACACAGTTAATGGGCACAAATTCCCTCAGAAACACTCCAAAAGCTGTTATAGCTGCAACGGGGGACCAACTCCATATTAAAGTCTATGTATTTAAATGCAATGTCATTAAAATCCCCGTTAGTGTAATGGTCAGGCAGCTCAGCTAAGAGTACTTCCAGATATATATGGCACAAAAACGTTTAAATACACTACACACACCAGCCCCTGCCACTGGGAGTGTGTGTGAGAGTGAACCCTGTCTGTGACTCACAGTCTTGGTGAGGCGGCACTGTGCTGCTGCTCAGATGTGCGGAAGGTGCAGTTACAGCGATCTTCCCCCAGTGGATCGTCTGCAAACCTGTGCGCGTTTTCTGCTAAGTGTGGCCAGATGTTCCTTCTGGCCAAGACCGAGCGCCTCCAGATCTTGAAGCAGATCCTGTCCAGCTCGTCCTCCGGGGAGAGAGGGTAGATCCACGCCGCGCGCGGAAAGGGCCCCACGGCCGCGAGGGGACAGCGCCTGCTGCTCGGTCTCAGTTTCTCAAAGCCCGCAGATGTGAACATTTACTGCTGGGTCAGACACGACCTGTGTTTAAATGTCGATTACGGATCAGTTCCGCACCAGGATTGCTACAGTTTATCGTCGGGAGAGGAGCGATGACGCAACATCTCACTCCAAATGTAAACAAAAACAGATGGAACCTGACAACTTGCACACACACACGCACACAAACACACACACGTACACTGAAAAAGAACTACATCAAAATACAGTTCATTCAAATAAAAATGAAGTAGTTAGCGTTCATAGTTCATTTTTAAACTTTTTGAACGAAGTTCACAGCTCAAAAATGAACTAGTTCACGTTCGTGTTTTTTTTTACATTTTCTATACAACGTCCTTCTACCTTCAATCTTCTCCTATCTGTCATACAGACATAAGTTACATATTATGGTGAAAGTGGAAAAAAATGAGGTGCAGGTTTACTGTATATGGAATATTTATTCAGAAAACACAAAGACATATATTTTAAAGTGCTCAGAAAAGAACATAACAAAAAAAATATAAACTAACAGCCGTTGTCTTTTTTAAAGCCTTATCAAACTAGTGAAAAAGTACGAATTTAGCAGTACTAAACATAAAGTCTCCCTTTTATAAGCTTATTTCCCACGTATTTCTGCAGAGGCGTCCGAACTTGAATCAGAATCAGAACACCCAATGCTTTCTAGTGAAGCAGAAGAGCCGATTCGTTGTAGTGAATCAGAGTGAGAGCCGCTCCCCCTTTTTATCAACACACATAGCATTCATATTTGTCAAGATGGGATAAAATATGAGGCTACAGATGATAATAAACTAAGAGCCGTCTGGGGGCCGAAAGAACCAGCTTTTCTTTGGGAGCCGTGTCACAAGAGCCGGCTCTCTGAAAAGAGCCGAGCTTCCCATCACTGTCGCCGACTAACATAGAACGTGAACTGCGTTCAGTATCGCGAGAGTGAACGTCACTCACGGTTGCGTTCATGATTTGTAAACAGTCTCGTTTAGTTCAGCGTTCACGAAAAATAGGAACGTTCATGCACAACACTGCACGCGTATATATTTCTTTGTTTATTTATGAATAAATCAATGAGAAAATTGTGAATATGTTACCGCTGTGCATTTTTTGTCATTTTTTAAAACATTAACATAGTCATTACTTTATAGAAACATTATATTATTTTTTTATGTACTGATTAATTGATTGATTAGTTTTGGGGCATGCAGTCTACTAATCTAGTTTTTGGATGGATAGATGGGTGGATAGATGGATGAATGGATAGATGTCCATGCGTGACTTACAGACAGGGGGACAGAACACACACACATCCCCTGTGACTGTACACACACACACATGCACAAAAGCAAGAATTTGACTTGCAAGGGCCATAATAATGCTAGAGCTGTTTGTGATTACATGTTGCTGTGGTCCAGTGGCTCCAACCTTGGTCCTAGAATAGCCGCCACCCTGTCCATTTGAATGTATTTTTTGTTCTAAGCCACTTAGTGCAACTGATCGGCTCATTAAAAAGCCCTTCCTGAGTTGAAGTGGGTGTTAAAGCAGTAAAAAAAAAAAACATATGCCAGGGTTACTCCAGGACCAGGCCTGGAAAATGCTATATAGATCATGTGATCCGTTAGTGAGGGGCAGTAATTGTACAAGTGCTTGACACCACCCTGTTAAATACTGACATGAGCTGAGCGGTGATGGTGAGAGTAAAGCCATGATGTGATGAACATATAAAAATAACACATGTTCACTGCTGCCTTAGTACGTTCACACAGCAGGACTAAACCAAGTGGCACAGATTACATGCTTGTTCTGCTTGTTCTTGTTTTTCTGTTTCTTCTGCTTCTTCTCCTTCTCCCAATCACACAGCATACACACACACAAAACTGTTCCGCATAAACAAAAAACGTACTCCCCAACTGCAACTGTAAATACCCTGTAGTTATTCAGATATTGCTGCTGCTATTGGCTTTTTTTGCACAGTTGTTACATTACATTACATTCATTTGTTAGATGTGACTTATGACAATATGAGGAAACATTCAAGGTTCAGGACAGTGTGAGAAACAGAGGAGGGTATTAAGTGCTAAATCTTTATGTTTGGAGCAATGCAAGGACAGTGCATTAGAAGAGGAGATGCTCTCTGAGTAAATGAATCTTCAGGACTATTATTACTATTTTAATCTGTCATAATACTGTATCTGTGCAGTATCCGTCATAATGCTGTAACACTAGTGCTGTTACTGATACGCTCTCGACCGCACCGTATGTTGTCTTGTCCTGTGAATTATTATACTGTTGATCTTGTGTTTTTGTACTCTCCAGGCCACACTTGTGTAGTCCTATGGTGTTCTGTTTTTGTTCTGTTTTTGTTCTTTATGTTGCACCATGGTCCTGGAGGAATTTTATTTCATTTCTCTGTGTATTGTATATATGGTTCTATTTTCTGCTTCTGCTGCAAAGCTGCATGAACACAAAGTCTGATCTTCTCAGAATATGCACATCATAAACAATAAAGAATAATGTGCAGATAAAACAAATAAAAAATGTGCTAATGTGTCAGTCACCTATAATACCATGTTGGGGGTCTGTTGATCAATTTTTTGTCATTGTGGTCTATACATTTATTTTATGCAGTACAAAGGTCCTATTAGGAGGAGATCGAGGAAAGGGCGGTGCATGTGGTACAAGTTTTTTGTAAGTGAAAATGTAAAGTTAGGCCGTTAATACTCCCATATTAGCATATTGCCAGAATCATAAAAACACAAAGCTACACTTATCTGGCAGGGGAGATACCATGACCAAGAAGGCGGTTCCACCCTCAGTGATGCTCTGGCTGTGCTGACCCCTGCGAATTCCCCAAATGTGGGAATCTCAACTGCATAATCCCTGGCAGTGGAGGACTGCGTTCGCACTCTCCCCTAAAGAAAAAAACAACACAGAGCTGTTCACTGGAGCTTCCCTGCCCATTCACGCTAATAATAATAATAATAATAATAATAATAATAATAATAATGACCTATGTATAATAAAATGTACATTTTCTTGTTTTTATTTTGCTGGTAATTGTCTTTTGTCATAGCTTATCAAAACAAAACGTAAAATATAATCATGTTTTACTTTGATTCATACTTTTTTTAATGTGAAATGCTAATTGTACAAATAATAAAACATAATGGACAAGTGATATGATTATCCGTGCCTGCTTTTTACCCCTGGACTACACAAATTACATTGACAGCAGTTAGTTTATTTACCCTAACTGTGCAATGCTAATCTCATACAAAGATACGGTTTAGCTTTGCTAGAAATGTGCATTTTTCTTGAGGGGGACATTTCTTCCATTTTCCCCTGTATGCGTCATGTAAGTGTAATGAGAACTGTCAGACTAGAGTTCATGTTTTGTGAAAGACTGAGAAAGTCAGTGCAGGACGTGATCAGTCCGTGCCAGCAAGAACAGTCCGTCCACAAATACACAGAGGTGTAATGTAGTACGGCTGCAGTGCGTAGACCCTTCATAGCTATAATGAAATCATTTGCAGAGGACTACAAAGATGTAATAAGGTCAGATGGTCTTTTACCATATTCCTCACAAAAGAGCACATGTGTGATGTACACCAAGTGAATGGTACAGGCCTTATTTCTTAACCACTATATTAGGGTCTAGTTTCTCTCTTATGCTGTGGAGGGCATTGTGGCTTGGCTTGGGTTAATGTGTCACCTTAGAGGGAAGGGTAACTGCAAATCAATAAAAAAGTTTTTCTAACTATCCTGACATTTCTGGTTTAATGGGAGTGGTCTCTTCCAGAATGATCAGTGCCGCATTCCACAGGACATGAACTGTTTGATAAGTGTTGATGGCAAGCCTTTGCCCAAGACAGTTGAGCACTAACTGAGGAAGTAACATCTAAATAATGTCTCAAGGAAAGTTTTAGAGACTTGTAGAATATATGCCAAGGTGTGCTGAAGGTACTTTGGCAGTTTGTCGCCCAACACCTTACTAAAACACTTTTCCCTTTGATGAAGGCTTGGTGGCAGCCTTATGCATCAGTTAAAGGAGGCCTACTTCTGACATATAGCAAGTTCTGCTTTTCTTCACCCTAAAGTGTTGCATTGCCCTGTAGTGCTTTGCTGCTACCTTAGCAGAGCTTTCTTGACACCATGGGTTGCCAAGCACCACTCTTTGAAACTATACATCACACTACCAGTCACTCAGCACTATGTTTTGTCAGGTCAGTGGTGACAGTACTGATTATGACAATGAGGAGATGGTGTACAGCCAGCACACCCCCCAGCCTCACAACAGTCCTGTCACTATCTCATACAGGTCCTAAGAACAAACTGGAGCCAGTGCATGTGTGTACACCCAGCCAACAAGTAAAGTAGCCCTTGTAGTCAAGCGTGAACACAGCACAGCACAGCACACAGTGTGAAATTCTTTCTTTGCTTTTAACCATCTGAGTGAAGCAGAGGGCAGCTGACAGTGGTGCCCAGGGAGCAGTGCATGGGGATCAATGGTACCTCAGTGGTGCCCCTGGCAGTCCTGGGATTCAAATCCATGACTTTCCGATCACAGGGGTAACTAACCACAAGGCTGCCAGCTGCACCACGTAACATATGGCCCAGCATAACATATCTCTCAAGAATTTCATGAAACATCCAGAAAAAAAACACTACATCCCTTATAAGTCAACAACAATAGTACAAGCTCCCTATGCCACACCTTAGAGTTGTATCTGGGTTGCAACCCAGAAGGCCACCATAAGCAGGGCTTTACTGGACACTGGTTTACCATCTTTCTTACCCAGATGGGTGCAATCCCTAACAATGATCTCCTGCACCCTCCTAGCTGGGCGCCTAGTGGGATATGTACCTAGAATCCACCTGCAAATGGCCACAGGAAACCAAACAAGAGTTAGTGGAGCCACCCCAAATCCCTGACAATTCTTGTCTAGAAAGCATCTTCAATCACATGTGGGTGGATTATGCCTCAGCAGTGTCTCCGGGAAAATACTTCTACTCCTACGTCCTTGCAGCTGTCCATAATCACCTAGCTGCTTTAATTACTCCATCTTTACATTAGATACTAGCCAAAGGAGCAGGTGCCAGACATCCCATATTCGCTAATGGCCACTCCATTTTCAGTTAACGTGCTTTGTAGTCTGAAATTTCAATGTAATGATTGAGTACCTTGTAGAAAGTATCTTTTGACTACATTTCTTCAGAACTGCCTGAAAGTACTTCTATGACCTGCTTGTCCATGCAGTGGATTTTAAGGGGCATCTCCAAAACCTCCAGTAAGTCCTGACTGCCATTCCCCCTTAAGCCCCTCCTTAAGTTGCAGCTTGCTATGCCAAGACACAAAGTCATGGATCATTTATTTGGCCTGTCCTGGCCTGTATTTTTTGGACAATGGTCTCCGCTTTAGGCTGCAATCACTGAGACTATTATTGCATTTCATTCTTCTGCTTACAGCGACTCGTCATTTAGAGCAGTTTCTGCTATTTTGCACCACAATTGTGCTGCGTGTAATGGATTATGGGTGACTGACTGTCTTGAAGGATACACCAGCCGAGTCCTTTGAGTTCCCAGAAACAAAATTGCAGTTCCTGGGCACATTCAAAGGACCCTACAAAACAGTTATTGATGTAATTGCCAAAAAATCAGCTTTCTTTGGCCATTACATCCTTGGCCTTGAGGCACAGCCAAATGATTATGCCTTTACGACCCACAAGTTTAGTCTTGAGCTGAAGATGCCAGCTGTCCCAGTATTCAGAAGGCTACCATAGAAACCTCTCCTTAGGCACATGTGCCTGGAACAGGAGAACAAAAGAACTGAGTGGATGGCAGGTCCCAGTGCCAAAAATGAGCTGTTGTGGTCAGGACTTTGTCCCCACAGGCCAGGTGTGGGTCTACCATTTGAACCTGCAAAAAATGTCTGTGTCCAACTGGATTTGAGCCCTTTGAGATGCCAAAATGGGTGTTAGACTGGAAAGAGGTGCCCTGCACAGCTGGGCTGTGACCAGCTGATACTGCACTGATGCTTTGCCACAACCTCCAATAAGCCAATAGAAGCAAAGGAGCTGCTATAATTACTGATGTAGACCAGTGCTGTCAGTTTTCCAGTGAAAATAACTGCCTTTACCAGTTTGTTGTGATGCTTCTTGTAGTTTTCATTATTTTTTATAGCAATTTACATATACCAATTTATAACACTGTACAAACAGTGTTCCAGCTAGAGCATGTGAAGTGAAGTCAGTGTGGTTTGTACTGATTAGATGGATATGAAACTTTGCATCAATATTTCATTGCTGCACAAAGCCTAGGGTTTCTACATATATTAGAGGTATTACCGGAAAGGTATAGGAAATTGCGTCTTCTTTGTGTGTGTGTGTGTGTGTGAGTGAGAGAGAGAGAGAGAGAGAGAGAGAGAGAGATTAAATAGAGACAACGATAAAAAAGAGGAGAACGAGTGAGTGAGAAAGAATGAGTGAATGAGATAAATTGAGAGAGAGAAAGAAAGAAAGAAAGAAAGAAAGAAAGAGAGAACTAGACAGAGAGACAGAGAGAAAGAGAGAAAGAAAGAAAGAGAGTGAGGGAGAAGTAGAGAGAAAGAGAGGGAGAGAGAGAGAGAGAGGAAGAGAGAGAGGAATAGACAGAAAGAGAGAGAGAGAGAGATGGTCCTAAACCTTGCCCGTCTAAAGGAGCTGAGGTGCAGGAAATGCCTTATCGATCCCTTCCACACCTCCGTGCGAGTCACTCAGTGACGGAGCCTTTAAACTTTCCAGCGGAGGCGGGGTGTGTGTGTGCGCGCGCGTGTATGTGTGAGCTTGTGTGCGCGCGTGCGTCCGTGTGTGTCTTTTTTTCCTTTCCTCCCCATTCCAGCCGTGTGATTCCGGCGGAGAGAGACTGAAACGCGGATTACGATCGGTAGCGATGCGCTCGCTTCACTGGGAATAAACCACACACACACACACACACACACATACACACACGCGGAGGCGCGAGTCAGTGCAGGAAGGGCTGTGGGCTCGTGCTGCACTCCTCTTTTCAGAGCCGCCTCCAGATCCTCTGCTCTCTGCGCGCGGCCGGACGCACGCGCAGACCCTTCACCACTCTCTCTTATCTCCTTTCATCTTCTGTTCGTTTGTTTATTTAGCGTTCCTCGTGAGAGCCCTCCTGCGGAATTTCGCGCGAACCCCGCGGTGCGCGCGAGATGGTTCAGTCCAGCTGCACGAGCCCGCTCTCGTCGCGCGGGGGTCTCTCTCAGCGCCGCCGCGCACTCACGCGTCCTTCTTAAAGAGCGGAGAGCGGTGGGCTGTCTAGAATAATAATAAAAACAGAAGAAACAGAAAGAAGAAGGGACACAAACATACACTCACACACACAAATACTACTCCCTGCAATGAGCACCGCTGTGGATTCGGACGGACCAGGACCGGCGAGGAGCGCGAGCGGATGCGCGTGCGGCGGGCTGAGGAGAGCGGGGGGCGCCGCGCGGATGGGGCAGCGGTGGAGCTGCAGCTGGAGCTGGAGCACGGGCACGAACTGGAGCTGGAGCTGGAGATGGAGCCCCTTCCTGCTCTTCTTCACGGGGCTGCTGGCCACCTCAGCTCGCGGTGAGTTAGTCCCCCCCCCGCGAGCCCCCGCCGCTCCTGCGGCCGGGTGTTTGGGCCGTTTGGTGGAGGGTCTGCGCTGCTTTACAGCCTGAGTGAAGGACTTTTAGTTTTTATTATTATTGTTATTATTATTTATTCTGGCAATGGCTGGTGGGCTTGGTGCGCACGAGCTCCAGAGGTCCGAACACCTCGCGCCACTAATGGATCCGTCATTCCCCTTTTTGGAAATTACGCACGAGAGCTTAGCAGCTTTGTCCAAACTCAGACACGCAGTCCACCTCTCATAGATGGTGTGGGTGTGTGTGTGTGAGGGAGAGAGAGAGGGGGAGTCTGTATGTGTGTGTGTGTGTGTGAGAGAGAGACAGAGAGAGAGGGAGAGAGTCTGTATGTGTGTGTGTGTGAGAGAGAGAGAGAGAGCAAGAGAGAGCGAGAAAGAGAGTAAGAGTGAGAATGTGTGTGTGTGTGCGCCTCGTTTCTATGTGTTTAGAAGGAGGGCATATATGGGGGTGGCATTCGGTGTTCAATACACATTTCTTTTTGCTGAATCCCCTTTTGTGAACCTCCTTCACCACGAGCACGTTTAGCAAAATCGTCCTTCTCCTCGCGAGCCGATGTGAGACGTCATAGCGGTGGGTTGAAGCCCCCCGTCAGAAGGCCATTTAAAACTTTTAAACCGTGCCGTTACCAGCACACGCAGTTAAAAGCCCACCCACATTAAAACACATAGCCTATGTTTTACCATCAGAGGCTGGCATGCGGGGCTGAGACTGCTTCACCGTCAGGGGCTGCGTTCACTCTCCTGGACTCAGGAGCCGAGATTCAGCCGGTCATTCATGTTTGGAGTTATTTTCTGTCCCTAATCGCACCATACGCACGCTTGTTTTCTGTATCGAGGCGTGATAACGGGCTTGTTTGATGCTTCCCTGCTTTTTTGTGGTTTTTTTTCTCGGCTCCTTAAATCGTCCCCAAGCAGTTGCCCTCTTTTCCCATTGAGCGGCACCAAAGCTTCGCAGTAGCTCAACAGAAACAGAAATAAATCTCACATCGATTGGCCTTATGGTACCAAAAACAGCCTTGTAGCTCGTGCGCTGCGCTGGAAATGTGGTGCATGTGGACGTTTAACGTGACTTAAGAAGCAATAGAAGCTGTATCGTGGTTTAGACAGCGCAACATGGACAGAAAGCCACGACCAGGCTTGGGGTCTGTTTGGTTCTCATTATGTTACATATTTCTGACGATTATGACGAGACTGGAGCTCTGACCCATTTCATTCTGTTGTGGAAGTGAGTGGAAGTGCTTTGATGTGTGATGGCCAGTGTTTTTGAGGTTCTCACCTCTCCAGATGAGCCACACATGTGGTGAGGAGGGCGTTTGGTTGGATCAGGATGTTCATGTGTTGGATC
Organism: Brachyalestes nurse; assembly: GCA_037974405.1. Classification (NCBI taxonomy): domain Eukaryota; kingdom Metazoa; phylum Chordata; class Actinopteri; order Characiformes; family Alestidae; genus Brachyalestes; species Brachyalestes nurse. Next base: position 16,684,910 of record JBBPCY010000142.1, on the reverse strand, counting down.
GTGCAGATTCTGACCGATTATAGATGGCTTGAGAATTGGGAGAAGTGGCAAAGTCTAGCCGTTCTCTACATGATGCAATGTAGTGTAAGGCTCTTGAGCAAGCCAGCCTTTAGGCAGGGAGACAAATCTCTTAATCATGTTCAAGAGTGCTGTGGATTCACTTCTTTTCTTTTATGTCTTCTTTCTGACAGTGCAAAAAAGCCAGCATTTCTCCAGGCTGTGTTTGAGCACACAAGTGGCTCTACACATGGATTTGAACTGATGTAGCAGGATTCAGAAGGCAGAAATTGGCAAAGACTTTCGTGAAGTTTTCTATTTTTTTCTGTTATGAATTTTTCCATGCTTCATACATAGGCTATCAACCGCGCAGCAACAGGTGTTTAGAAAAAGCTTGAGTGTATGTATTGACTATTACAACATTCATAAAATGAAAGGTTCCTAAATGGTTCTTCTGTAGTTCTTCATGCAATTCTATGAAAAAAGAGAAACTTTACATTATGTAGAGGTACTTAAAACATTTTTAAAGATTCCTATAGAATGTTTTTTTTATTTATTTATTCATTTTATTTATTTATTAATTTTTTTATTGGAACCAAAAGTGGGTTTTCTATAGCATTGCTCTAAAAACACTTTATTTAAAAACGTGTAGTGCTAGAAAAATATGCAAGAGCATTGATTTGCGGCCCCTTTTACAGTTGCTTGGCATTCAGCACTAAGGACAGCTCCCCCACTCCAGACGATTTGATCAGCTCTTTCACAAAGCAGAAAATAGGCTACCGTAGCTTTTGTGTTCAGGACTGGCCTTTTTATAGAGGCACAAAGTGAAACCTGTAAAAAGGGTGGACATTTTAGATGAATGTGCAGGTTTTGCTGCTATTCCTGCTACAGTGTTTGGCTGTAGTCCATTTAGGACCACGGACAGCTCCCGCCAGAATGGTTTTCACAGCCGAAAGTCTGTGCCGAAGTGGACTGTCTTGAAAGGAATTCAGTGCACATTGTTGCTGTCAGCAAAGCTCTTCACACTCTTTAACCTGCTCCCTCTCCATCCTCAATGTACTCACATGTTTTTCTTTATGAAGAAAATTAACACCTGCTCCTCTGTTTGTTCACAGCAGAGACGTATGGAATACTAAACAGGAATATCTGCTGCAGGACTCGGCTTTGAGCTCGAGCCTTGTCTGCATGCAAATCTCAACAGTATGGGAAGCAACGTCTATACTATTTTACTGAAAGCCTATGAGTGTTCATTACAATCAGAATTAATTAATATAGAACCATTTTAATGTAAGACGAGAGAGAGAGAGAGGATTTTTATATGATAACCATTGTTTAATGGTGAATGGGATACAATAGAGGCTTCTTCTTATTAGACAACATGACAGAGGATGTTAAACAGTGTTGCCTAGGCTCAAAAATGCTTTGTTGATTACAGGAAAATGCTGTGGTGTGGTCAAGGCTTTTAAATCGCTGATGAAAGAGACACACAAAGAGATTCCACGATCCTATTGATCATTCCTCATAACAGCGCCATGGACTCATGTTCCCTTTTTAGTTTATGTTTCATCCTGTCACTTCCCATTGCAGGTCAACTCTGCATAATGACAGAATGAGCAGAAGGTCTTAATCACACCTAAACTCACCAGCATGCTGACATTTCCTAAGAGGATAAGTGAAAATGGAACAAAGTCGTTCTTTCCCATTCTCATGAGGCCTTTTGACTGTGTAATCACGTTCCATTCATAAAATAAGCATGAAAGGTATGTATCACAGTCAGGCTAACATGTCCCTGACATTTCCATCGAGATCAGGACCAAAAGAACATGCGTTAATGCCGTTTCAAATATGGTGTCAATATAGCGTGCTTGAATATTAATGGAGAATTCAATCTGTGAGTCTAGTGCTCCTTTAAATTTCTTCTTCAGGAAGAAAGTCATAATATGTGAAATGTTTCAAGTGAATTCTTTTAGTATAAGTGAAGAGAGTTCATAATGCTAGCTTGGATTATGCTTTACTTACTACTAACAGTTCTTGACCTGGATGTATGGTTCTAAGTAAACCCTTTAGTAGGTATAGAATTATAATAATGTTATATTGAGGTTCACACAACCACATTTCTCCCTTTATTCGCAGTCTGTGGTGATCTATAAATACAAACATTCATTTCAGGCACCTTAAAAGCTTTGTATTCATGCCTAAGTGTATATTGCATTTTTAAAACACTATTTGCTTCACACATTTGAATCAAAGGACCAAGATGACTTATGCTTTGTAGTCCATTAGTCATTACACACAGCTGCAGAATTTATGCTGCTTTGACTCTAGATTTCGAATGAAGCAATTGACTGCACCCAATGTCAACTTAAATTCAGTTGCATTTGCAGTATTAGGTGAACTATATTGAAATCACATCCCATCACATCCTGATCCCCTCCATTTCATTCATTCTCAGTGTGCAGCTGGAGCACCATCCACTAAATCTTGTGGCATTTGGTTACATTGGAGAAGTTAAGATGTTTGCTATGCAGTTTAAAATGTACCCTGCAGCTGAAATTCACATTCATAAATCCCATGGTATCCACAACCAAATGTTCCTTGTTTTGTTCTTTTTTTGAGAGATTATCTTGTGAGAGATTATTATTGTTGTGTGTTCTTCTATTAATTGTACAGCATTTTGTCTCTGCTCATTCACAGTAAGGTTATAAGTTGTGCTTCAGCTTGGACTATGTTCTGGATGAGGCACAGTACATGGCAGCCAGTTGGAACTGAGATAATTTACATGTATTGATTCTATAGGTACATTTAAAAAACAGCATGTTTAAACTTGTTGGATACAAGGAGGATGGAAATGGTCTTGTAAAAAATGAAATATGGCTATTTTTGCTACCTAAAACACATAAACATCATAAACGGAGTTTAAAAAGGGCCATTTAATAAAGACAAATGAGCCAGTTCTATCATGTTTCAGGTGGTTTGCTTTGGATCATGAGCAGTTTCTTCATAATTCTCCACCCTTTCATCCCTCTGGGTTCATCTTTGCCTCATTTGTCTCAAGACATTGTCCTTCACCAGACCTTTTGCAGGTTTTTTCAACTTTGCCAGTTTCAGTGTGTTGGAAAATATCGGACGTGCTTTCAGTCGTGCGCTGCTGTTTTGTCTTGCTTGGACCAATATGCTGTTTTCTCTTAGCAACCCTGTTTGTTCAGCATTGCATGGTTGTGTTGTCCTAGTTTACTGGCATTGACTCTTCTGTGGTCCTCATACCAAGACCTTGCAGCAGCTCCAGATGTAAATGCCACATCTAAAATCAACTTGAGAGCTTAAGGACTCGTGTGCGTGAACCAACAATCAACATCTGGCTAAGAAATAAACCAGCAGTCAATTGTCCTCTTACTTCTGGCATATTAAATTGAGAGGGTTCTCCAGGAATGATTTATTACAGAGAATTTTCTTTAGTAAATAAGACCAGAGAATTTGGTTTATATATAGAAACCAGCCTATCTGGGAGAGACTGACAGCTGAGATTCCTTACTGCCTGCCACTCTCCAGTCTTCTTAAATGCACTGATTGAGTGCTTTCTTATCTTTCTTATCTCCTGTGATTAGATTACACATTTAATCCATTTATGGCTCCTCCACCTGAGCTGATTTGTTTTTTTTCCCCTGCTGTTCTCTTAGTGCTGGAATTCTCTGTCCTTGCTAAGTGGTGCCATTGCTAGCTGCATATGTTAGCATGTGCACAGGTGTCCTCGAGTACATAACAGACATAACAGTTGCCGCTCTAACAAGTGTTTGTGTTTGATCATTTCAATTTTTTTTCATGTTCCTAATCAGATGTTCCAGGCAGGTGGTGCAGTAAGGTAAAAAGTGACAGAGGGGGAGACGGAGGCTTAAAAGAGAGGGGAGGTGATAGAGATAGCGCCTGTAGAGGAATCAGCAGGAGGAGGACAGTCATCAGGTTTTAATGTGCTGGCTGCGGCAGGTTGTTAGGTGCTCTAATCCATGTCAGTGCTGAGCAGCTGTCACAGCACCTGATAGCCTGCACCCACTTACCAGAAATGCTTTATACTGCAGCTCCACCTCAGGAGAACACAGGCGATAGGCAGCGATCAGTATGTGATCTATACAAATAAGGTCCTGTTCTGACTTTATACCTCTTCTTTTCTCTGATTTATCCATTTAAAGCAGCAGTTGTCATTTTTGGTGAGGTTGTTTAGGTTATTTTTGTTTCATTTGGTGCAGTTAGTCAATAGTGAGCTTGGTCAGTGCATGCATGAGGCAGAGAGCTGCATGTATACCTGTATTAATATGTTAATGCATGTATAAAGAAAGGAATAGTGTTGAAATCAGATTGTGTTTTCTCCTTATCTCCTCATATTCGTGCTGCCACAGTACTGGCTTCGCCCTCACATGGCCAAGAAATAAGATGTGACGTGATATTTTACAGCTGAACCAGATTTGGGTATTGAAAGAAATATGCAGTGGCTTGAAAGGGTAATGTAAATTATTCACTTGTTATGAATTCAGTAAAACATTTTATTCAACACCGAAACTTTGACTGATCATTAGAAAAACTCTTTCAAGCCTCAATTAATTCAGGTACACATTATTTTAACAAGCTACCAAGGCTGCCTCTAGCATGCAGTGTGGTTCAGTAAATACGAGAAGATTTAAGGATTAAAGCAAATGTGTCTAAGAGGTTCCTCAGTTGGGTGATGAAGAGAGTCAACCATGAAAGCAAGGAACATTCAGAGCAAGAAAAAAAATCAGGGCTTAGAAACATGTTTAAAAAAAGAATTGATTTCCTCTGAGCAGAACCAATATTTTCAGGTTTCTGCTTTTGAGTTCTAACCCTAACATTATTTTCCTAAACTGGTTAGAACAACATTTAAACATCCCTTTCCTTTCACATAGCCAGTAGGGAGACTTAATAAAATGTAAAGATTGACCTACAGTATATACAAACATAGGCTTTAGAATGTTGCTGTCTGTAAATCAGTAAGTTTCTTCAAAATATAACAGATAGTGCATAAATATTATAATGCTTTAGAAAAGCATTAGATAAAAACAGATCTAGCTAACTGATAAAATGCATGGTTTAACTCAGGAATCTCCAGACACAATCCTGTGGCATGAGTACATTTATATTGATCAAAAACTCAATTTGAACACATTCAACGACAATCAGAACACATTTAACATTGATTAGAATACTGGGGCTCAACTATGTGTAACAGTGATCAGAATCCTGTGGAAGAAGCGTCTGCAGCAGTGATCAGAATGTGCAGATATATCATGGTCACATAGCTGTTTACCTATGTCACGGAATACAGAGCACCTCTGCCCTCCATCCAGCAGGATCTGATTCCTCACCCATTCCAGCACATTCTTTTGGACGAACGTGTGCCTTACTATTAGCAGTTTTTAACAGTGGAAAATCAGACAGTTTATACTACAAAGTGAAGAAAATGAACATCAGCAAAACCCATCAAGAAACCACCAAGAATGCCAAGCTAAAGCATACTTCCACAATGCGCTTAAAATGCTCAAGGAGCATTTTTATATTACCTTTGATTAGTTCATGAGCCAGGCCCCACGGGAGCACAGTGGGTAGCGCTGTTGCTTTACACCTCCAGGGTTGCAGGTTTGAATCCGGATCCTGGCCTTGCATGTTCTCCTCGTGGCGATGTGGGTTTCTGCCAGGGTCTCCAGTTTCTCCCACAGTCTAAAGACGATGCACAGGTGAATTGGGGATTCTAAATTGAAAGTGTGTGTAAATGGTGTGTATGTGCACCCTGTGGTGGGCTGGTGCCCTGCTCAGGGTGAGTCCCTGCCTCGCGCCCAGAGTCCCCGGTATAAGCTCCAGGTACCCGCAACCCTAGGAAGGATTAAGTGGTTACATAAAATGAATGAAGTTGCCAAGTTTCATTAAAACATGACCTATTTTGGTTATTTACCACTGGGGTGATGGTGAAATGACATGTTCATTTCTGTCCCTCAAAGTGGCCTGGAGCCCTATTTGTCTTTTCACTGGTCAATATATTATAGAAGTATCATATATCCCAAAAAATGACTGACCGTCCAAACTGGAGGGAACTGGTCATGAATGTCACTGTGATGCCAACAACAACTTTAAAAGGCTTAATGTCAGTGGCTTAGGGAGAAGACATGTGCATCTGTGAACAGTTTCTACAACACTGCACAAAGCTGGCTTATGTTGCAGTGTGACCAAAAGCTTAAACACAGCCTGTCTAGAGCTTGCAGCCCAGCACCTGCACATATATGCCAACTGAGACAAAAATCTAAAGTTTTGAAATTAAATTCATTGTGGTATATCTGATGCAGAATGTACATGGAGCAATCTATATTTCAGTCAAAACCATAGTGTTGTTACAGAGTTGTTGCGATGTAGAATACTCTGAGGAAATTACAAGGGAACACGTTTTAAGCTGCTAAAGACTTAAAGCTCATTTTTAGCAGTTAAATGGTCTGAAAAACTGGACAAAAGCTACCCTGCAGTGTCTTCAGAAAAGAAAGTTAGACCAGTCAGAGCCCTGATCTGAAACCCTTCGAGAATCTAGCCATTGTTAAAAGCGCTGTCTGTTAGCTGAGGAGCTTAATGACCTTAGTAAATTTGTCTGGAGAAATGGAGAAAATGTTCTACAAGTCAGACTACAAAACCAGCGGATACTTACCCAAAAGCACTCAAAGCAGTAATTGCAATTTAGGGTGCTTAGGCCAAACAATTTTTTAGACTAAAGACTTTATGGGCCTGCATTCTCTCTGGATATTTGGTAAACCCCGTTTTCTCTGTGAAAACCTTCAATATGAGAAAAAAAAAATGCAAACCACACAATAGACAGTGCCTGAATGCTTTTCTAAAGCAATTCAGCTTTAAACCTCTCTAAACAGCCATTTTCATAACAAGGACACTGAGAGTAACCATGTATTTAACAAGCAGAATTATAATCATACTGTATGACTGGATTCACAGTATCCAGAGGGACCAAACATCTACAATGGGTCAATAGTTTACCATGGATGAGCATTTCAAACGTATATTACCTCAATTAGTCTGTTTCCAAAGCAGTATTGATTCTGCAGGTGCTTGACAGACAAATCATGAGGACAGAAATAAGGACTGAAAATGAGGCCCAGATTTAAGAGAGGGATCATAAGGAGCACGATAAAGCAGATAGAAGCTTAACATGACGTTCTAGTCAAGAAAGGGTAACTTTCTAAGACAAGGGGACATATCCTACAGTTGTCTTTATTGATTGATTGATTGATTGATTGATTGATTGATTGATTGATTCATTCATTCATTCATTCATTCATTCATTCATTCAAACTCCACTTATGTGTGTAGTTTTATTTTTTGTACCAAAAAGTAGTCATAATTTATCTTTACTAAACCGTTTTCCAGCCTTGCTTTTTCCTGTGAAATTAAACAGGCTGTTTGTGTTATTGTGTCTTTAAGCCTGACGTGTAAATTATTTCATCAGTAATTTTCTGATTGGCTAAATTGCCCATTTTTGGACATTTGCATTACTAGACTTAGAAGTAAATTAAAGTGAAAGTATATTTTGACACTCTAACAATTTTAATATATACTATACCATACTCTAAAAAAAGTGCAGAAAGTTTGCTTAACCTTGAAACGAGCGATTCAATGTATATTATCATGAGATAAAGTAATTAGCCACCATTTCTACTGCCTCCTCGTCCGGAAATGATCACACAGTCTAAAGGACAGTCTGTGTTGTCTGAACACTAAATTCCGAGACTTCACACTGCACCACTACATGCACTGCATGAGCATGAATGCTACTTTTGTCCCGTTAAAGTTAACAGCAGTCCAGTGAAGAAAGGTGAGGAATCGAGAGAGGGGGATGAGCAGAGTGAGGGCTGCGGGGTGAGTAAGTTATAGAGAAAGAGAAAGAGGATGCCTTATTAAGAGTCCATCCTCTCACTCAACCACGTCGTCCCTCGTTGTCATGGGGACGCCATGAAACTGCTTCGGCCTGAGCAATGAACAATAAACAAACAGGGCTACGCTGGTCCCTGAACAGCGCTCGTCTCCTCCATCTCCCACAACCCCCACCCTCCTTTCTCCTGCCCTCTCCGACTGAAAGAGTGGGAGTATTATTTAGAGAGAAGCTAAATAAACTCGCCCGCAAACATGACCTTGCTCCGAGAGAGACAAAAAAAAAAGCCAGAGCTATATAGGAATTTAAGAATGATGCTGTCTCAAAGCCAAAAAGAAAGGACATTGGGTGACCACTGAAAAAATGACTTAGCAGGTTTAAAATGAGTAAGGGCTGCTTCTGTGCACAGCAATGCAAGAATGAGACAGCAGAGCCAGCCAAAGCCAGTTTTACTGAAGGCCTGCGGTTGGGAGCAGAACACTGGGTCATTGTAACTCTGAAATGGAAGTGAGAGTGCACTAAATCCAGCGCTGAAACGTCCTCGCCCTTTGCACTCCCTCTCAGTAACATCCCTGCCTGAAACACTAAGCCAACCAGGAATCCTGATCCCTGTTGGGTTACCTCCACTAGACTTTAAATCAATTCCTGAGGGGGTAATGTATATCAGAGTCACCTTGACATGTCTGACATTTATGTTTGAAAGGCATGCTGATTTAAAACATTCCCTTCACGTCCCCAGCACGACATATCTGATTAGTCACTCAATGTTACGGATGCATAATTAATGTAAAGCCAATATAGAGGTGCCTGAGTTCGTGCTGTTATAGAAACTGCCACTCAAAAGTTTGCACCCACCTGTTCATGTAAAATAAATGTAAGAAAAAAAACATAAAAGAGTGTGAAATGCTAAAGATGGAATTAAGCAACTCAAAATATCTTCCAATTTGGATTCTTTTTTAATTTCTTAGCCTCCGTGTAGGTTTGCACATCTTTAGATTCTTTCAAGCAGCTTTGTAGGGAGCCATGTGGGCTATTTTTGCAGGACTGTAGAAGACACAAACTTAGTAAATAAATACAAATTGTGCGTAAAAATTGCAGGAAAAAAACAATCTTGAAGTTTGTCCCCTGTAGTGGATATGTTGATATTTTGACTTAGAAAGCAACAAATACTGCTTTGTCGACTTCAGAGGCACTCTCGAATAGTCGAGAGTTTTTTTCCTTACTCTGTGAGCGCTTGTACACGCATAAAGTCTCTGCCTCTGATTGGCTGACGCTGACACACGTTCCGTGACTTAACCAATTATTGTAGTCCCTTCATAAAAGGCCCGGTACCGAGAGAAAGGTAAACACAGCCACAAGGCGAGAGACACGGCAGCAGAGGAGACAGATACACAACACATGTGTGGAGGTACTTCACTCTAGACACACAAACAGCACGGTGAGCTGCACAATCTGCAAGTCGGTGTTAAAGTACAGTGACCGTACCGGCATTCTGCACGGCCATCTGACATGGACCGCTAGATAGCATGCTAATGCTAGCTAGCATGGCTAACGCAGAGAGTTGTGCTGCTGCGGCTTCTCAGACGGACACTTAAATTTGCCAGAAAATTCAAGGTATCAGCCTTTATTTTGTTTTGTGTATTTGTCGTGTTGACTGTTAATGTTACAGAGAACTTTTAATAAAGGTTGCTTAGAGTGTGATGACGTCATGAAACGACTAGTCGATGTGACTTCGACTATTCTGATCGACTAGTCACTTGAAAAAATCTGGAGTCATTTATGCCCATATATATATATATATATATATATATATATATATATGTTTGTGTGTGTGTGTGTGTGTATGTGTGTGTGCGTGTGCAGTTATGCATGTGATCCATATGGAATTTGCACATAGTGCTAAAACAGATGCCATGGTGTGCAATGCAAAAACCCACCTCTCTTATTGTTGTGTCTCCTCGGCCTGTTTGCCCTATTAGCCACTCAATCCTCTGGAAACAAGACACCACCTCTGAGAAGTAGGGCCAATCGTCTTGCCTTTCCACTGCATTTGCCGTGCTATTAATGGCCAACACAATCGCCCCACACAGACATTAACCTAATGTATAGCCTTACGCCGGAACGCTGAGGTTGCCGATTTCCATTCTAATGGCGGGCATTCTTAGGTTAATTCTGGTATGATGTAGTTTGGAGGCATATGCCATGACACTTTAGGATGGCAAATAGTTGGGCCTGGAGAGATTTGTGATGTGAGCCAGGTCATTTTTCCCCCGGGATGGCATATTTGGATTCCTCCAACTTAGCCGGCTTGTTGGTGGGATGCTACTGAGCTGAGGCTCTGATGACATTTATTGCTGAGCCTTGAAAAGGAGAAATGAGATAGATGTGAAGTGCTTCTGAAAGCTGGTGAGTCACACTCAGTCGCCCTGGGGGCATTTGCTATTGAGAGCAACTAGAACGAGAGAATTTCTGATCACAATGAGGACTGGTAATTAATACTGACAAACTTCGGTCGAGCTTCACTCGAAACTGTGTGTCAGGGGAAAGGGTTTACTTAGGTATTTTTAATAAAGCTCCCTTTCTGAAAAAAGTCCATAATGCATGCAGGTGACATAAGGGAGACCTAAAGAAACCAATATCGACCCAATTAATGGAATTCCACTTTGCATGGAATGTGGTTAAGAGGCACACATTTTTCAGGTGTAAAGTGCTAAAGCAGTGGAGGTAGATCCTGTTTTGACCACTGTATCCTCTACACTGAATTGATTTGACATAATAATAATAATAATAATAATACTAATAATAATACTAATAATAATACTACTACTACTAATAATAATAATAATAATAAAATGGAGGATTTTTTTAATGGCCAAATAATAATTTTATAGTTTGTCACTGTTATTCTGAAATGTAGAAAATAGTACTGCTCTTAGAAGGGCTTTTTAATAGTTACTATGTGTGTGGAAGTGAGTGGTTGTGTGTATAGCAGCTAAACTGGTGGTTTATGTTTGATTTAGTATTTATTTAACTGCACACACAATAAACCTTTAGGAATTTCTCCTCAGCAATGTTCTGAATCACAGCTAAAAGCAAATATTGCATCCCGGAGGCGCTAGAGCAGCAGCTCTGTTTACCTCGCTGCCCTCTGTGCAGTAGCCAGACTTGAGCTCTTTTGCAACCCTGAATTCCTTACAAGCAGCATTCCATGCTCTTGATCACGCTTGTACTTTATCTCTGCCTCGAGTGGAACAGGAAGTGGCAAATGGCAGAGAGTGATCTGATGAGAGCAGAGAGAGAGAGAGACAGAGACAGTCTGACTTTAATGCAATACCTCAATGTGCAAAGGAGAGATATGTAAGATATGTAATTTCATCAAAGAAAACGTATTACCTCCCCCTTCAAAAAAAGAAAAAATCACTTGCAAAGTCACACGCAGGTTCTGAGTCAAGGTCCGCTGGGCTGTGTTTTGAGAATGGATTATTTGAGTGTATGTACAAAAGGATTTATGGAATCATCCCTGTAAACAAGCCCGTATGCTCTGCCACCACTTTGACAACACTGAATGTCATTATGTTTACCATATTTTGCCTATTTTGTAGAGATGCCACCAGTCTGATAGGAGGCACTGATATCCAGCAGATATCAGCCGAACATACTGGAGAAAATTAAAGAATTAATCCAACCCACACGATATAATTTCATGTTAACTTTGTGAAACTGGGCTCCAAAGGTGGACCATGATTATCCAACTGCTCAAACACTGTGCTACTCCACAGGAAGAAAAACAAACTTGATCATGAAGAACTAGCATTGACAAAGACTGACTGATCATCTTCTGAGGGGCCACTGGTGTGTTAAAAAAGTACAAAAGGGAAAGTATTTAAAATAGTAAAAAGGGCCAAAATGCAACCTAGCTGACTAGAGCCAATGAAAATGAATACGTCCTCTCGCAAAACACCACTGGTGGCCTGGTGGTTAGGGAGTTGCTCCTGCGATTGGCAGGTCATGGGTTTGAATCCCAGCACTGCTAGTGGCACCACTGAGGTACTCTTAAGCGGGGTACTGTCCCCACACACTGCTCCCTGGGTGCTGCATCTTCGGCTGCATGCTTCCCTCAGGTGAAAGGGTTAAATGCAGAAAAAGAATTTCACACTGTGTGCTGTGCTGTGTTCACTCAGGATAAAGGTGGCTACTTTACACTTTACTTTACATTACATGAACTATAGATGATGGTCAGCCACCATTGCTCATCAATGCCAGGCTTGATTTGTCAGTGCCCTTAGACGCTCTTAAGTGATCTGAAGAGGAGTGATTCAGTGAAATCTAGCTCATTTTCAAGCTTAGTAGTTTTTAGTTATTAAGGTATCAATATGAGATCAGTGAACATCTGTGTCATCTGTACTTTTTCATCATAACAGAGAGCAACATAACAGAACAGAGTCTCTTAAATACAACTACAGTTCATCCCAAGCAGTTCAATAATGCATGTCCCATTCATTTGTCCATGCATTCTTTCATTCTCTTTCTCTCTCTCTCTCTCTCTCTCTCTCTCTCTCTGTCTCCCTCTCTCTCTCTCTATCTCTTACTCTCTCTCTCACACACCCTCCCTCTCTCTCCTGAGACCTCTGATTGCGGGTACTCTGAAGGATTGCTGTCCTGCTGCCGTACAGCACAGCAGCGATCGATTCATCAAAGTGTCATGCCGAGGCGCTGCGGCCCTGTAGCAACAAAACAACAGCGGAAGCAAAACAAACATTGGTAGGCTCTCGAGGTGGTCTCCACAGTCCTCCTAAACAAGGTCAAAGTGCTCCCTGGGTTTTTTGATCGCCCTGTGGATCTACCACTAAAGCTCTACAAGGATGCACAGAGTCCAGACATGGGAAAGGACAGCAGGCATCCTATGCCACGGCGTAATGTGCTTCTGACAGCAAGTTTTGCTGATCAGAATAACGCATGGCTTTTTTGCAGACACCTGAGCTTTCTTCAGACTCTTGGGTCTCTTTAGCTAGGATCGGGGGTAAAGATGCTGGGGAGCAGAGTGTTTATGGACTACTTTGGAGCACTATAACAGTTTTGTCCCTTGGATTTATACATTCCTGCATTAACACAGGTCGCTTGAATGCACTATCTAATTTTATAATGCATCTGGACAGTTATGGTTGGGGATAATTTAACTGTTCTGGCAGAGCGAATGACTCACTTAATCAGCAGTTAATGCCTGCTTTCTTTTCACAGAGCCTACTAGCTGCATGAGTAACTTCTCTAGCTTAGTAGTCCTGCATTAAAATTTACTCTGCTGGCATTCTGCTGTACAGCACTCATATATAATCTACAATGAGCCTTTTTATAATATTCAGAACACTTTTTTAAATCGTTCTTCAGTCAAGCTGATTTAAAGTGTGTAAAATCCATGGAATGTGAGTATTTGATCAGGTCATGATCATTCACAAGGGAAATGGCGTAGCTGCTTTTCTTTTCTTAATGCTGGCATATAAGGCCAATATCTGTTATAGACACTGCCAGAGGATTACTTACAGCACATTAGTGCTTGGATGAATGCAGGGCTCTTGTATTTATTTATTTTTTGTATGTATGGTATAACTCATAATAACAGGATTGTCAAGTAGTTTTGTAAATGAATAATAAAACGTAGATTACCACTATTCTTTGCTATTTGTTCTTGTTAAAAAAATCTGGTGCATATGGTGCATACTCATGTTTCAGCTGATCTGGTGTTCGTCTCAGGAGGACAGACAGGTTTCTAGCAAACCAGGGATTTAATTAGGTTTGGTTGGAGAGAGAGTTGAGAGAGTGTGAAAAATGAGAAAGGTGAAAAGGAGAAGAGAGATAAAAAAGTTTGTGATCTGGATTTTAGTACAGTTCAAAGGTAGCAAATGTTTGGAGACCAAATATTAAGCTGCGCAGTGGAAAGGTATTTTCTTCAAGTGTTCAGTAATTCTGTGTGTCTACCATGTTTACTTTTGTTTGCTTGCAGATCTTTTTTTGCAGATTGTTGAGCTAGAAAAAAGATGGTAAATGTGGATGTGGTGAAGGATTTCTTACCTGTACATTCCATTGCAAGTGCCTACAGATTATCTGCTGCTGAACTGAGGTAGAGGAAGGATTCAGTGGAGATCATGAGTTTATCTACTGCTGAACTGAGGTAGAGGAAGGATTCAGTGGAGATCATGAGGATGTGGATCTTGAGACCTGAAGAGCTGCGAGGCCTAGAATTGGTCCACCTGAACTTCTGCTGTTTTCTAGCTTCAGCAGCACTAGTAGTGGTAGTGTGAGGCCCCCAGCGAGATTCATTGTATACGCATTTTAGATTGAAAGGGTAAATATTTTTGTGTGCTGTCATCAGAACTGGGACCTTATATACCAAGTTCAACTACTCTTTGGCAAACAGTTGTGTTACAAAAGAATTATCTAATATTGACTATCTAATTATATATAATCATTTTCTCCAGTAGTTGTTTGAACTGTTATTGCTTGAAGTCTCAAAGTTATCCCTGTTTGGTAAAAGCCAACAGATCACCACCATTTTACCATTTACAACATAGAAGTGTTTGGGTTTGATTTGGGTTAATAGGTTATTAGTAAACTGACTGTGTAACATTAAACAAAGAGGTAACAGCTGCACAAAATACTGTGTAATTGGGTTATATGTAGGAATTTGATTTATTTTATAAATAAATGTAATGTATTTAAGTCTCCAAACAAAGCAGTTCTGTACAATGTATGATGCAACTTTTTGGGAAAGTACAGAGTATACTACAAAGTCATAGGTATTGTGTTTTCACAGTGAAAGCACTCCACCACATATTTGTCAGTTTATTACATTCTTTCAATGGTAGATAGAAAACCCAGTCAGCTCAACGTTGACTGCTGGGAACCCAGGATCCCGTTTATTAACACTCTGTGATAAATGTATACTCTAGTTGCACTTCAGACATGCAAGGAGGCATATCCTAGGCACTGCTGTTGTCACGAGTGGGTTAAATGAACTTAAAGTTTTCAATATTTCACTCGCATCTTGTGTGCTAAACAGAGTGCAAAATCTGTCTTTCCACTGAAAAAAGCTGGAAACTGTCAGTAGCACTGAATCATAATGAATTATTCTGGGGAGAATCCAGGTGGCCTATTATTGTAATATATAGCAAAAGTAGCGCCTGTAACCAAAATGAAAGAACGCACCCAGCCAGTGGGTTTGATCTTCTTACTTGTTGGTTAATAATTCTGTGCCTTCAGAGGGATGTTTTTTTAAACTTTAGGCTTGTCTGTGTGGTACATTGACATTTTCAGCATTTATCAGATGGTTTTATCCTAAGCGACTTCCATTCCCGATCTACAGGGGACAGTCTCTCTGGAGCAACTTGGGGTTAAGGGTCTTGCTCAGGAATCCAGTGGTGGTATACTGATGGTAGGATTCAAACCCATGCCCTCTTGGTCCAGAGACAAGTATCCTACCCACTAGGCCACCACCACCCCCAAACTGGTGTGGTAATGGTGTGGTAGACTTTTTTCATGTTTACTAAAAGGGACGTGTTCATTTTAGTTGTTGCTTGACTTTAGATGGCGATATAAGAATGTCTGACTGCGAATAATTACAAGCTGAATATGAAGTAAGCTGACGTGGTAAAATTAAAAATACATTTTACTTTAAATTCTAGATTTTATTAGGATTTTATTAAAAAAAAGACGGTTTTTGACCTGCTGGGGCATAGTCCAATATCCTGAACCTAGTCACACATTTGGACAACAAAAGTTTAATGTCTCTCTGTAAAACACTGTCAAATAAATACATGAATAAAGATGATGGTTTTATTCTTTTCTGTTCCAAGCAGTTTTGCCAGATGGTTCAAAAACAAGGCATTACATGTTGAAGTGCCATTAAGAATACAAAACATGCTAGAGCAGAGCTTTGCATTTTTTCATATTAAAGTTCAATCATAATCCAAGAAAATACATCCTGCATTTACCACTATTTGCACCACACATTTCATATATTTGCGTAAGCCTGGAAAAGTCTTGTTTGCAAACAGGACTTAAGATGTGTAGCGCTGATGCAGTGCTGGGAAATAAGGACTTTATTAAAATGTGTAGACTAGAAGCTGATAAAATCCTTCTTTGTCTCAGGTGTGATTGGTTGGCTTTTGTGGCACCCAGAAAAACTCCAAAACATTTGGATACAGTTGGACCATTACACATAGTACATTAGTGATGTGAATGGATGTTTACTCCTGTAGCCAATCTGTAGGAAGTCACATCTGCATGCCAGAACGAGTTAGGAATAATAAATAACTCAGGCACCGCTGGTACACTGCTATCAGTTCTCTTGCTGAGCTCTTATACTAAGGTGGGAGAAACCGAATGGAGAAACTAATCATCATTCAAGCCTTTCCAAAGCAGTGTTGCAGGCTTAATGGTCTCTTCATAGGTCTTTGGGGTAACAGTGTGCTTAGGCAGGTCAAAATTTGAATTGGTTTGCTGTGATTTTTGTGGAATCTTGTTACCTTAATTATTAAAAATATTTCTTCCTTTAGTTAAGAAGTTACCATTATGGACATTTTGTCCAGTATTAAAGATATAAAACACTTAAGTTCCGTCACTGAATGACGCCCTAAATTTGAATAGGCCTACCTTTTCCCATCCATCATAACACTAGTACATATTTTATTCCATTATGATGAGGATGATCCCATGCACCCCTACAGCATGTCTGAAGGTTCTGTCATGCAGATGTCTTCACAGTCTTAAATGCTAGTCAATGTGGTTGTTTTCATCAATTGAGATCCAAGTAGCACAGTTAACATGAATACAGTGAAAACATTCTATGATTATGTGTCACACCTCCTTCCGCGCCCCCATCAAGGTTGCTCTATTCGTGATCGTCAACTGGCGGCCCGCGGGCCACATCCGGACTTCCAGAGCTTTCCATCCGGCCCCCCCATGGAAAATGAATGGACGTCTATGGAGCTAGACGGCTAAATTCTGCACTCGCCCACGGAAGTGTTCTGAGAGTGGGAGTTCTCCTTATATTGAAATTTCTCTGATATTACTGAATCAGGAATAGCCTAGTGAGGAGAGAAAAGTATGTTCCTACATTTAATTTTTTCTAAATCAAAAGAAACAAGCCTTCAATCTGTCAGTAATCCGCCGGTCACGGTGCACGAGCTTCCAGGTTCACTAAGTGCAGCGCTCGCATGGAAATGACTTTTAGCTGTTCCGAGTGAAGACTGATCTGTGTGTATATATAAGGAAGCCGAAACGGATACTTCGGCGTGAATCGTTGTATAGTGGACTAACCTGCCTTATTTTGAGTTTTTATTTATACATGTGCTTACCATGAAATATCCAAGTTTGTTTCGACCAATTTCTAAGTTTCATGTAATATGAGTCTGTTAACATTGACAAAGGAAATTTGGAAGGAAAATTAATATATCAAATAATTATATATTACTTAAGATACAATATTAATTGTATTTTATTTTAAGAGAGCATCTGGCCCTCACAGTGTCTGCTGAGAAAAACTCTGGCCCTTGGACAAATGTAGTTGACGACCCCTGTTCTAAAGCTATACCTCCACAGTCACACGGAGGACCATTGTAGCCAATTTAGAAAGATTATATGAGCTACACTGAGTCCGACAATGGGTGCAGAGTCTTGTACTTTCTCACCAGGTGTTTAAGCTGGATTTTTGCATCTTGTTTGATCTGTTTTTTGGGGTTTTTTTATTTCCTGCCTGTCTTTTTCAATTTTGCCTAAGCCTTGTATATGCCATTTGAACCTGTATTTATACTACAGGCTGAATTCTGACTATGTAGTTTTGGATCGCCCCTTTGGTATATTTTTATTAATGAAAACTCTTTCTCCTTTAACATGCGCCTGTGTTCAGTCACCCTTGTACACATTCACATGATCACATTTATGTGTATATCTTAAACATAGGTATACAAAGGTACTATAAATACACAGGCTGTCTGGTCATGTGTGTTTACTTGGTCGCCAGAAAGTGGGGTCATGCACTGTTGACCACTGTCACAAGTGTTGCAGTGCTGACGTACATTTACTCATCGCAAGTTAAGAATAATTTGCTCAGTATAACAATAGAAACAGACAATCAGTAATTGGACAGGAATACAGAGATCACATCTGTCTATTGTTTATTTGCTAGTAATGAAAGACGCTACATTATAAAACCAGGGAATATGTTGAACTTTATTTAATACCAACTGTGCTGGCTGGTCCTTCTCTTTCAATCGGATAAATGTGACATGACCTCAGAAAAACTTGTGCGGGTTGGGGTACAAAATAAACCCAGTCCTCTAGATGGACTAGAACTGGAAGAAATGCACATTTGCATTGCCTGTATTTTAGTTCACATGTAAATGGCAGTTTGTTATTCAAATTGTATTCGTTGTGTATGCTAGTGCTGTGCTGAAATACTGATTAGTGACTGTTTTCAAAGCAGTTTATGTGGATAACAAGACAACATTCTTGACCCTTGTGTTTATTTTCCTCACACGAACTGGAGCAACGTTTTCATTGTTGTTCATTTTTCCATTTCACGTCCGATCCAATCCAATGTGTTGTTGCCTCTGCACTTCTGACACAATCTAAGATAAGTTGGAGGTAAACACTGTCAAAGTGAGCTGCTGTCTCCTCTCTCTAAAGTGTTGCCTGTGAGTCATGTACATGTTTTATGAGACATAATGCCAGCTCCCCAGTAACTCAGTCACACTGGACACCACAAACGAGAATTGTAAAGACTTTACAGGGTGCATCCTGTCGTGAACAGCAGTGGATGTGATTCTTTTATTTATTCGCTTTATAGATTTTGCACTTGTGAACTTTATTAGGTCCATATGGGTCTTGCAGGCATGCAGACCTTTCTTATTGGATTGCAATTGATCGTATTGTTATACAAATAAAAAATGTGTGTGGAAGGCTTGCTGGACAGCCAGTAGTCCAGCTACTCTGGGCCTTGCTATGTCTTTCTTTTTTATTGAGTCATTTTCATATAAAAAAGCACATACAATGGTGATAGTTTTAATAGGAAAACCAATAATTGAGATACTAATATAGGTAATATAGGAATTATAATAAATTAAATCAACACATTTTCTTGAATCTTTGTGTTATGTAAATTAGCTAGAACACTTTGAAAATCCAGTCAAAAGACTTCTGAGCTCTTTGATTCCAGAGCTGGTGACAGTGAGGATGACTAGACGACCTCAGATACACACACAGAAACATAAATAAGGGACTTTTGTTTTAGCTCCTGATGTTCTACTCATTAATTCTTTGCAACATCAAAAGGAATGACATATTTGTGTTCCTTTCCCCTTTCTGCACAATTAATGGAAGTGCATCATTTTAAACAAGGCCCTGACTCATTGCTCCTGCATGACCTCTTTGTAATGCTCAGCAGCAGAGCTGCATTCTCTGGTAGTGAAGAAAGAAAATAGGCACCGCAAAGCTCTGTACAGTCATAAAGAAGCGTGTGTCCAAAGGTCAAATGCTCTTTTGGTGCTGGTCCATGCTCACTTTACTCCAGATAGACTCTCCCCCAGGATCAGGTGAGGATATGATGGATTGTTTTCAGCAAGCACGTATTTTCCAGCCCTGGATGAAGTTGCCCTCTTTAGCACTAGAGAGTAAGGTGTAACCCAATCCTGGGGTAAAATGCAGCAAAGATTTTTTTATTAACTTCATCGAGCTCAAGTGGAATATGCTTCTCGTATTCCCATAGTGACGTCACCTGTGAAATGTCATAGCTATCAGACAGGCTGTTTACCAAAAACATTTTGTTACCTTGAAAGTAACTTTTTTGCATAAGCGCTGTTTGAATTTTCAGTTGTGTTTAAAGCACACAATTCACACTTTTCTTCACCATCTTGGTACCTTCATTATATCACCATATAACTCTGGGGTACCACTGCCCTGTAAAGTTCACTTTACTCCCAACACAACTTGTCCAACTAATGAACTAATTAACAAGACCCTCTTGAGATGAACTGGGGGTGCTGGAGCAGGCACAGCATTGCAAAATGTAAGGCAATGATACTCTCAGACCAGGGGGTTATACCATGAAGCGAGCTTATAGCCTAGCTTTAGTTAGCCAAATGGTTCACTCCAGGCTCAGTGGGCTCCACTAACAAAATCCAGGTGCGATCTGTTCTAATGCAACTTGATTCAGTATTTGAGGCTCAGGCTGTATGTATAAGCAGCATGGACAGTGGAATATAGCGATATGTCAGCTATAAAAACAGTGAAATCTCTGTATAAGCGTTTACAGATGTTGAATTTATTCCGAACTAAAAAGATGCAACACCAACAATACCTGTTTATTACATAAACACAATACTTAAGCTTTATAGTAAAAAAAAAAAAAAGATAAAACACACCAAAAAAGACTCAATTTGCTTTAAGTTCTATTAATCTCTACTCTTTTACTCTCCCAAATCACAGAACTACAGAAGTAATTAGATGTTAGACTCAGTGATGTTAAAGTATTTTAAATAAAATTTTCATTCACTGGTCAGTTTAAATTTAAATGATGGAGTCAGAGGCAGCATACATAAAATACACATGACAGCAGTTAAAGATGAAATATAAAGTACTATTCCAGAATGATAAGTGTAAAATCACTCTGGGACTCTTTCTGTTCAGTATTCTAATGGATGCAGACACCAATTACATGTTACATTATATTTTAGTAATCAAAATGGCTGAGATTAAAGCTTTTTTATGCACTGGGGCTTTCTGTAGGGCCCCTGGACCAGGAGGAGCACCATCATTTTAGGAATATTTCAGATATCTGCATTTGTATGATTGTGAAGATGAGAACCTGTAATATTCAGTAGAAAATGGAGTACTGTCCACACTGCAGAAAAGCGTTTTACAGTAGCTAGTGAAAACTGAAAACTAACACAAAAGATGTAAATGGTTATATTAACCAAAAATATTTGCCAGTGAGTAAAAAAAAATCATGTGGTAAAATATCTTGAAATAATCTATAAAATCTTCACCTCACCTTAAATGCATTCAGACCCTCTCGTTTATAGATTTAGTTCAATCTCTGGTGGCACCACAGTCATCCATGACTAAAGGTCCAAGAGACCCTCACTGGCTTAGTTCTGTCTGGGTGGGCTGAATGACCATCCCTCTCTATAGCAGGATGCTAGCCAGCACAGGCATCTGTTAACTGAAGTAACAGAATTCTGGTTAGTGTTCTCCTCCAAGTGTGTTGAGCTGTGCATTAGGGGCAGTTTGAAAATATGTAGTGAAAGTTCATGTGACTAGGTGAAAGCACATACCAGTTTTAAACCTATTGTAGTTTGTATCAAATCATTTGGGCAAATCATAAAGGTCTGCTTTTAAGCAATGTTTTCTTGTAACACATACTAGTCCTCCCACCTAAATGGCATTTATGTTTGTTCTGCCATGCTGAAAAAAAGCCAAATTTGTTTGTGTCAAGGGTGCTTTTATGGTAGACACCACAACTGTCATTTTCCAAATCATAACTTGTGCATTCCATTGTGGCTTTGAAAAGTGCAGAGCAATTCCCCTGGCGGCCAGGAGAGGATTATCTAAACAGCACTCCACAGGCATTTTTATTTTTCTTGGTCAAAATATTTTTAGGAAGAAATTTTCAGATTGAAAAATGCCCCAGGTTTTCCTCTCTGCCACATTTTTCACTTAATTACCGAATCCCATGCTGGGAGACAACGTTAGCCCCTTTAGAAGTCGGAATCCCAGTCCTGCTGCGACTTTAGTTCTGAACAGTAACTTGCAGGATGTGATTGTATAAATGACAGGAGATGCATCTCCACATTTCTCCCACACTGTCACTTTATTGAAAACAGGCACAGACCTAATTGCTCTAAATGCGCCAGTGAATTGTTTTTTTTTCCAGGAATGTTTGAATGTGTCATGCCGCCAGAGCTTCATTTTCTAAGGATGGAGAATAATCTCTCTTGGATAATATTCCAACACCTCAGCCCAGAGACAAGCTTGTGACATGCAAAGACTTTTTCTCCCATTTGTTTGCTGGTTTGTCTAGGATATGGGGTTTGTTGGCCACAGATGTCCTCACATTATGTATTCATAATTCCTTATTAATCAACCTCTATTGAAATTCAGATTCATTTAAGAGGTGAACAAAAGGTGTAATTATATTATGAAGGCTTTTAGTTTTCCGGATCCTGTTTTTTAAATTATTTTATTTTATTCACTGCACATTGTGGGTTGCATTTAAAATCCCTTTTCAATGAAAAGGCCACTTTCAGATTCTGGAGCAATAAAGATTAAGGTGGTGTCTTTGTTCTCAGACTTTCGGGGACCCTCAATGGTCCTATTGTCCACAAGTTTGTCAGAGCTGTTTAGTTATTGATGCCAGGTTGCCGTGTTGGTTTTGAAAATGTATAATTCCTTTTGTGTTTATTACACTAATTACCATGAATGAGTGTAATTTCAGAATAAGAAGCTTATTCCAATGCTAATTATCTTTGGGAATTGAAGGACTCCGTTACGCACGTAACTTTACTCATTAATTGCTTAATAACTTTAGTAAATTAACTGGGTGTTAGCCTCTCTATCTTGCCGCTTGCTTGTTTCAGTATATTTGCAGCAACTGACACAGAAATAAGCATCGGTGTTGGGATGCAGTGGTGCATAACTGACTGTAAGACACCACTGCATTGTGCAACTTTTGTGCTAATTAATTGTTTATTATTTATAGTCAAATTGCTACCTGGCGTTAAGTTAGGCTCTGTTATGCTACTGTACTGTACTTATCAGTACATTTATTCTATTAAAAGGTCCTATTAATGTAAGCAGTCTAGGGGCAGTAATGAAATAAATACAGTGAGACTTCTGGCCTACAAGGGAGAAAAAATGTTAAAAAGGGAGGAAAACACAGCACATCATGGGATTAAATGACAATTAATTAAAAGTGTGGGTCCAGATCTGTATGGAACAAGTAATTTAAGTGAGGCTTCCTTCTAATGGATTGAGGCACACACCGTTATTAAAATTTCTCCTCGAGAACGATATTTCGCGAATGGCCATTGACAAGCGCGCTAAAGAGAAGAGCAATTAATGCCGAGGAGGGAAGTCAGAGCTGTGGGCAATAGGAAGCTATTAAAATTACTGGCATTAATGACCAAGGATGGCATCACCCCCTCACCCCATCCCACCCACTTTCTCTGTTGCGTTACCGTGGGAACGGCTTATTGACCACCCAGACGCAGGCATTTGACAATATGAGCATCTCACACACTTACGCTCGTTAAATTGACTGTCTAATGATTTCTCACTGATTCTTTAAATTAAGAATTAGTGGTCTGTGATGACTTTTATATGAATGCAGTGATGATAATTTTATTAGGCCTGGTTAGTGGGTGTCTGTAGGTGGTCGTGTTTTGTATACCCCCGCCACTTATATTTAATGCTCTCCTTTTCTGTGGAAAAATAGCTGATATCAGCCAGAATTAAATACGGTGTAGACCTTTGCTGCTTCAGTTATACTACGTGCTACATTCAAAACCTTGACTCTCTCTCTCTCTTTCTTTCTTTTTCAGGTCAAAACTGCAGTTACACACTATATAGTCCGAATGGGACAATAGAAAGTCCTGGATACCCTTATGGATACCCAAACTACGCCAACTGCACATGGGTGATTGTGGCACAAGAACACAACCGGATACAGCTGGTATTCCAAGGCTTTGCTTTAGAAGAGGATTTTGACATTCTGTCTGTCTATGATGGACAGCCAAGTCCTGGAAACCTACGAACCCGGTAAGCAGTCCTGTTCCTGTTACCATTACTTTCCAAACGGGTTCTATCTCAGAACTTACAATCAAATACTGTTTACTGATGTTTTACATTCTCACAGCAATGCTACAAAAATACCACTTCAAACATGTTATCTTAGCGCACATGGATGTTTTCTAATGCTTTTATCTGTTGTGCATCATATATTTCCATGAAAAATAATGCTGTATGGGGTATGTAAATTCTTATACTGCCCTGCAAGCATTGTATGAGGGGGCGTATTTATGCAGAGAGCATTTTTTAATCTGCATGTATTTCATTTAAGCATCCTGGTTTGCTTTGTTTGATTCCGTTGTTTTTTTTTTTTCACTTTCCCTCCCAGTGCTGCAACTGGCATTGCACCAAGGGCACCATGGGATTAGTACACGCTTGCTCCGTGCAGTCAATCAGCAAGTCTTGGCTCATGTGATTTTTCTTCTGATTTCTGAATGCGCACAAAAGAAGCTCAGAGCTACTTTTTTTCTCACTTAAGAAACACCCAACACTATTCAACAGGGAGAGTGAAAGCATTTTCCCACTCTATAGAACACACCGTCTTCATTCTGTCTTTATAGTGATTGTGACAATGTGTGACGTCGTGCTGAGTATAATCAGGAAGTGGAAATACATTGCAGATGTAGTCAGTGGAAGAGTTCATTCGTATTCTTTACTGCTATTTTAACTTGACTGTCACTCACATAAACAATTTGGAATAAACAGGTTCTTTCAAGTCGTGTGTCTCTTGGTTTAGCCGGTCCCTGTATTTCTGGGCATGTTTCTACAGGTATCTGTAAGAGTTACAGGAAGAGAAAAAAAGTAAGCCTGTTTTCACTGGTGTGCGTGCTGTGCACAATTATTCTTATAAACAGAATCATTTTAGTTCAGCTGCAGCTTCGTCTCCCGCATCGTTCTCAGTCTTTTCCCAAAAGGGGACTTTAAGCTCTGAAGGCAGCTACAGCAGCCACTTGTTTAGAAAACTAAATTTCAGTCAACTTTCATTCATTTCTGCTATAGTTTACCACCAAATTGCCTGCAAACTACAATGTGCAGACACTATTGCTTTTCACTGGTTTGCACTGGTAATATTATGTGATTTTGAGTGGTAGGAAGGGTGACATGGTGGTTTTGTTGCCACAGTGAGGTTCAAATCCCAGCTGAGGACCTGAGGGCCCTTTCTGTGTGGAGCATGTTCTTCCCATCTCTTTGTGGGTTGCTGCTGGAGCCTTCGGTTTCCTCCCACAGTCCAAAGACGTGCATGTAAGGTGAATTGGAGATGCTAAATTGTTGTGACTGTGTGTGTGAAGGTGTTTCTGCATGTCTGCCCTGTGACAGATTGCCGACCTGTACAGGGTGTTTCTCTGCCTTTGCCTTTCTCCCCATGACTGCTGGGATAAGTTCCAGCACCCCCACGTGACCCTGGTTAAGATAAGCTGTTCAGATAATGGATGGAAAGTCGGGAAATCGACTAAATTAGATGTGTGTCCTTGAAAAACATGCTCTGAATTCATTTAAATGACAGAGTGCTTATCAAGGGAAGATAACATTCCATTTTCATAAGAAAAACACAAATTGAAATCCACTAAACCTCATGCTGTTAGCCGTGTTCCACCGTGTAGTGGAAGACCAACTTGACAGGCTTTGGACATACGGTGAAAAGGACCATAAATGCACACTGAAAACACCTGATTCCTACTGTTATCCCCTAAAATGGTTTTAAACGCAATTTTAGTGTCCCAGCGATTTTCAGACTGTTCTGTGCAGTTTCATTACTCTGCCATTTCTCAAGCTTTTAGGGGAAAAAAACCCCAGTTCCCTCCAGGTGTTGGTACCTATGCATGTTTCCTAGAAAGATATTTTCCTCTTATGCCAGGAAACATGGCTCATGACTCATTGTGGGCTGCCATGTTGCTGGCTTCACCCTTCCCTTCACCCCAAATTTATTTTCGTGCCCTGTCATAATCTGCTACCTTTCAGTATTTCAGCATGTAATGTTGAATTAAGAAGCTTCACACTCACAAACTCCATGGAAATAGCTCTCCCCTGTAAAAGATGGTTGTTTCAGATTTTGTTTTTTTGCCTGTAGACACAATAAAACATAGACACAATAAAACAACAGTTTTACAATAAACCCACATCATTGTTCAAAGACCTAGAGGTACATAAACTGTTTTCTTTCCTGGCCCTGTACTTAGAGTGTAAGGCTGAGCATTATATCTACTGTCTATCTACTGCGATACCTCCATAGGATTACATTTTGTTACAAAGTCCTGTATCAGCAAATTGCTCCATTAGAAAGGTCTCTTCCTATCTATGAACAGAGGTGCTTTAACAGTATGATTGAATTACAGTATTGTAGTATACTGTAAGTATTGTATCAGATTTCTCTATAATATGTTCTATAAATATGGTGACGATGTATAGTTCATCACAAATGGTAGACTGGTACTTGATATAGCTATCCAAGGATAGTCATGATATAGAAAGCTGGGATTTCTGACAGGAGGGAAAGGTAAGTGTGTAAGTATCTGTGGCAGTAAGGGTCTGTGGTGATGGTGGTAGAGCAGAGGTATCTGCAGTGGATTGGGTATTTATACAGCATAGGAAGCTGTTTATTCAACCAGACATGAGTGGGAGTGGGTTTGTTTATTTGTTACATACACACACACACACACACATACACACAAATTTGACCATTCTCAGTGGAGCAGTGACAATTTTGTTGGTAGGAGCATATCAGATTTGCCCAGGTTTGTACTCATTGTGCATCCTTAAATAATAATAATTATTATTATTATTAGAACCCAATTAAATACCTTGTTTTACATAATTGGTGTACAGTTAAACACAGTTTGTGTTAATCATCCTCTAGGATGAATTAAAATCAGCTAGAACAGCTTATAATAAAACTTATAAATCTAACAAAATTTGGATATTGTGCATCTTGCAGAAGCTCCTGCATTAATAAGTGTGGCCTGTATATGAATAAAGCAAGTCTATTGTTTGCCCCTTGCTGCATGAATGAAGCATCACAAAGACATTCTGCTATTTTCCCATTCATGTTGGGAGCGGCTATTGTTACTTTGTGATGTTTCAGGTATCTCCTGACCTTTGATTCAGCAAAATTTGAACAAACTGAGGAAGGACAGTCAGTTAGTGGAGCCTAAACTTAATGTGGTAACCTTAACTTAGCAAGTCTGAAACAGCAAATTGCTTCTGTTAAAAACAGTGCAAAAGTGCAGGATCAAGGATGAATATGGAGGTAGAAACAATTACAGTTTGTAGGATGGAACAAGTAAAACCTGGTTCCATAAATGGGAACTGGAGATGCTGGAACGCTACAAAATAAAAAAAACTTGACTCAAACTGTCTCACATTGTTTAGAAAGTTATAAACCATGTATTTTTAAGCAATTATTAAAATGCTGGTTCAATTTAGTTGCAAAAAAAAGCAATAGTGATATAAAATTGTTTTACAGTGGTATGCACAAGTTTGAAAACCTTCAGATATAGTTTGTTAATTTTTTAAGTGAAAATAAATAATCTTATGCAGAGAGCAAGCTTAAATGTCTAATTTGCCTTCTAATTTTAAATACCTTCTATTTATTTTCATTAATTTATTTGTGTATTTTCTACATCTGTAATTTAAAATCTGTTCAAAACGTGCAGAAATATGTTCTCTGTAGATGTGTACTTATTTTCATAATGAACCATCTTTGGACCAGGGGAACCCCCAAAAAACGTATTATTATTATTATTATTATTATTATTATTATTATTATTATTATTATTATTACCAGTAGTAGTAGTAGTAATAGTAGTAGTTGTAGTAGTAGTAGTAGTTGTAGTCCTACTATTATACATGAATTACATTTTTTCTGATATTGTGATGTAATGTTCAAAGTAGAAAATATAGTTATATGACCCACCCCTAGTCACTACCATGTCAGTGTAGAGAGTTCCCCCATATACTATCTGGTCAGTGGCTGTCCTATGATGGTCCCTTTCCACCAATGAATATATTAGAGGGAAGATAATCGATTGTGAGGCAACAGGTGGTCTACAGCCAGTAATTGCAAGACTTCAATAAGCACTGATATGGTATACTTTTATACATTCAATGTATATATACACTCAGAGTCAGAGAGTGTGTGGATTATGGAGGAAAGTGAGGACTTCTCATTTGAATTCCCAGTGATTACTTTATGAGAGCAATCAGACAGTCTCAGGCTGCACAAACACTCTAAAGTGAAGTGTAGATACATGTTTTTAAATGCAAAAGTTACACAACCTGGTCTAGCCTTCACATGACTGTCTCCAGCTGCTAAATGAGCTAAAGCAAGATGTGAATTTCCAAGCTAAGGATTCAGCTAGCTCTGAGGCTGAGGCAAAAAAGTATTGCCTCCACTATACCTCTGGCAGCATGTGTTTTTACCGGAGTGAGTAACTCTGAAAGCTTCAGTTTACATTAACAGACAAACCTACCATGACATTTTCCCCCACTCTGAAGTCATGCATTGATCTAAAAGTTAACTTACCTTGCATTCACTATAAAGTAGTGGGTGGTGATCATGAAGATGACTCCTGTAATTTGAAGTGTTGCCCCTTTTCACAGCAATTTTCTTTCTGCATGTTCTGACAGGGCAACCATCTTCAATCAAAGCTCCCCTTAGTGCGCTTATAAAAACCTGAAATACGCCAACACTTCAGACTAAGTCCTCTTAGAAGACTAAAATCTCCAGAGCACTGTCACTGCCTTCTACCATGCTTCCACTGACACAAAACAAACCCACATCGCAGGCTACATCTGCGGGCCTGCATCGGGGAAACTGTTGTTAATTTAGCTTCATGCTAGACAATATTTAACATGGGTTTTTGTTAGCATGCACTACACGGACAAAAGTATTGGGACAAACCTTTTAATTATTGAATTCAGATGGTCCCATAATTCGAGTGAGGGGCAATCTAAATGCTTTGGCATACCAAGACATTTTGGAGAATGTCATGCTTCCAACTTTGTCTACACAGTTTGTGGAAGAACCTTTTCTATACCAGGATGACTGTGCCCCAGTGCACGAAGTAATCTCTATAAAGACATGGTTGGGTGAGTGGCATGGAAGAACTTGACTGGACTACACAGAGCCCTGACCTCAACCGAAGAGATGAGATCCATGCATTCTCATCCAACATCAGTGTTGGATAAATGCTCTACAGAATGAATGGGTACACATTCGCACAGTAACTCCAAAATCTTGTGGAAAGTCTTCCAAGAAGAGTGGAAGCTGTTATAGCTGCAAAGGGCCAACTCCATATTCGGAGCGTATTTGTATTTGAATGCAGTGTAATGGTCAGCCGTTCCAATACTTTTGTCCATGAAGTGTAAGTGTAATCATCCACAGTTTAATAACTGAAATTTGAAACAGGAATATTAACCACTGGAAACCACAGTGGTTTACCATGAAACCAATAACCATTTAATTCCTAGCTTCTGTGGAAGTATATATGTGCATGCTTGTTTGTTTGAGAGAGTTCATAGGCATACTTTTTAATGCTTTTGGTTGCTTCTGCTTTAGCTTCGTTTGTGCACGTTCAGTCTTTTGGATTGAGGATGCGCTAAAAGGGCTTGCTTCTTCTTTAGGCCCTGAAATGTTTCAGCTCTCTTGCAGGCCAGATGGCATTTGGTGAGTGAATGTACCGGATGCCCCTGTACTGCACTCTGTCATATACATTGACACAGATATTTCATGTTGTGGGGTAAAAGGCCTACTGTGGGAGCTCTAAGTGCCCCTGCTGATTCGTGGCTTTTGGCGCCACTTGCGCAGTCATGACCCTGAAATATATATGCTCATCCGCCTTGCAGTTTCAGAACCCAGGCAGCTTGCTCTGTGGTAATGGAGCACCTTTGACATGCACACGCCTTTAGATTTGTGATGATTTCCCAGAGTTTTATGGTGATTTGCTTTGCTTCAGTGCTGGCCTTATGAGATGCAATAATACAGCAATATGGGGTTTCTCCTCCTATTGTTTGCTATTGTCTTTCTATGCATGGACCGTGGATGATCGACAGAGTTTGGCATCATTCTTTCGTTTTATAGCACTCATTTATTGTAACATATGTTGCTATCACAGTGCTTTTAATCTGCTCCCGGGATCCTATGATTATTTGCTTGCAGAGAGCGCCTGTTCGGCTGGATTCAAAGGGACTGCCATGACTGCAGTTCTGGTACACCCAGTAGGATATTAAGCTGTGTTAGCTGTCTCCTTCATGTAACACACTACATAGGCCAATGTGTTTATAATAAAAATAAACAGGATTTTACATAATGACAGGAGAGCGACAGATTGTCATCTTATGATCCACTGCAAGTAACCCCATAGCTCATTATTGGCAGCCAACAGTGCCACTACACATATCACTATGTGAGACCCAGGTTAGCACCGTTTTCACTAGCCTATATCTGACCTTACAGCTAAATAGACTACTGACTGTCAGTTAACTCAGCAGGCCTGTTTCATTCAGGATTTACTACATCCTGTATCTCCCACATAAACTATATGGATGTCGCACCATTGCAGCAGTTTAGACTTTAGTGACATTGCATTCAAATACATAGACTTTAATATAGAGCAGCTATAGCAGCTTCCACTGTTCTAGGAAGGCTTTCCACAAGAATTTGTGCCCAATCATTCTGTAGAGCATTTATGAGGTCAGGCACTGATGGCCGAGAAGGCCTGGCTCGCAATCTCTATTCCAGCTCATGTCAAAGGTGTTGGATGGGGTTGAGGTCAGGGTTCTGAGCAGCCCAGTCAAGTTCTGCGACACTGAACTAATCCAGCCATGTCTTATGGACCTTGCTTTGTACACTGGAGCACAGTCTTGCTGGAATAGAAAAGGTTCTTCCCCAAACGTGTCCACAAAGTTGGAAGCACGGTGTTGTCCAAAATGTCTCGGTATGCTAAAGCATTAAGATTGATCATCTCTGGAAGTAAGAGGCCAATAAAATTCTGCAATTAATTCTGTGTGTCCCAATACTAGTGTATAGTGTACATCATATTTCACACTTCTTAGAAATAAAAATGATCTTTCTCTCATGTGCATATTCAGCATAAATCATAGCCTCTGTCTGAACTGGCTTATATTAACCTCATGTAATTATAGCTTGGTTATTGCATAGCCTACGGATGTCAAGCAATGAAATAAAAATACGCAAACAGTATTATCACTTAAACAACAGTCTCACAGTCCCATGGTCAGAATGCAGAAAATGTGTCACATAATGCTAAAAAAACTATACTGATGATTCTCTGCATTGGAAGAAAGGAAGTTAAATTTTGAGTCTACTTTAAAGGTGAAGACAACCATTTGATAACTGTGATTTGTTACTCTTCTCATCAACCCCAGTGTGAAAGGCAGTCTCTGCCTTTAGCCTCATTGCAAGGTTTTGTTCCTAGTTGTTTATATTTAATTCATATATTTTATTCATATAATTCATAGTCCTGTTCATTGTTGTTGCTTTGGGTTCTAGTCATTTTTTTACCTTGTGTTAGAGCTGGCATTACGGTTACTTTCATTGTTGAATTTAGATTTTTATGTTTGGGTGTCTGATTTAAAATTGAAAAAAATAAAGATTATACAGTCTTGTCTTTATGTTTTCATTCCTGTAATCAACAGCTAAAATAATGCTTAAGGTTGTGCGCGGGCTGTATTTTTACTTTCACACTTTTAAGCTGGTGTATCGTGCCCCTTTTTGCTGGCACCGCATGCATTTCACATGCTCCAAGCCCCCGTGTGCGCCCCCGCTGCCAGCATCTTTTGATGCACTCTGATATGCTGCCAGTGATTGGGTTCATCAGGTTATCTTCTTTTGATATCAAACGTGGCATGCACTTCTTGTAGACATAATATCTTCTGAGTGCTTTTTATGATAGAAATATTTCCCAATAAACCTACCTCTACCTCTACCTCTGTGTGTGTGTGTGTGTTTGTGAGAGAGAGAGTGTGAGTAAACTGGAGAATGAGGTAGGGCTGGGTAGGTGATATAGAGCCAGGTGAGGTGTAGTGGCCACTCTGTTTAATTGCTCTTATTTATTTGTTTAACCCCAGGGTTGAGTCCCTTGGTGATATATAGCTGCTCCTCAGCCAGCTTTTACAGAACTGTACACAGGGGCATAGCTTGGACCCAGACCATCCAATCCCATTAAATCATACTCTGTCATCCTCCTCTCTGCCCCCCACCTCTCTCTTCTCTTCACCTTTTGTTTAGAGCTTAATCCAAAGTTCTAGCTCTGATAGCACCTAGCATGGCTGATGTAATACACAGCTCCTGAAAGAAATTCTGTGGACTAGAAATTCTGTGCAATAATTTCCAGTTAGATCAAGTGTCCTAATCTATGGATGTCCAGAAATGCAGATGGTCGAGATGATCAGTAAAACCTAGAAAGAGTATTTCAGCCTATGATAGCTATGATAAGCCACTATTGAGAGCAAATACTGCCATTGCGTTTTGGTCAAATAAGTTACTGTACGCTGTCATTATTTTATTGTACGGTCCACAACATTGTCTTTATTCCATTTTTACGTTGCACTGTCACGCTGTGATTCCGTGCTATATTTGATGTTGCTACAGCTTTTAGTGTTTTAGGTCCAAGCACCTCTACAGCTTATCGTAAAAAGGGGGTGGGTGGGGGGTGGTGGGTATGGGAGTGATGGTTGCATGGGCTTATTGCCCCTGAAGACAGCAATGACCAAAATGCATAGCCACCAACACAGAATGCTATTTAAAAATGCAATTTAGAAAACAATGTATATAGATTTTATTATTTTTTGTTCCTTGCTTTGTTTTATTTTTACTTCTTAATTCCGCATGCTGATATTATTATAAACCCTGATAAAGGGTTAGGTAATATCAGTTTTAGGTTTTCATAAGATGCCTAATTATACCTTATCACGATCTACTCCCTTTTTATAATGTATTTTGTCATCACAATCACAATATGTAGCAATGTAATTCCTATATTAGTATTTTGCCCTTATCATGCAGACAGGTAGTGTTTTCTGTTTTGAACCCTAACCCTAACCCTAACCCTAACCTATTATCCAGTTACTAATGCATGAGTTGAATAGATTGAGTTAGAGCAAGAGGAATCACTGAACTGAACAGTAGAGGGGTCTTTAGGATATGGACTGAGATCTGGGTTCACAATGTAATTTGCATCGGCTTTCAGGCTGGAGCACAATGATATGAGACCCAAAAACATGAAAAATAAACGAAAATTAATCTCCAGTAGTGCATTGCTAGTTTATAGTAGAAACTGTCTTCTAAAATCATACATAACTGTGGAGAAGGATTGACTAGGAAATACTAGATCTGTTCATACGGCTGTATTAAAATAATGTGGGAAATGGTCCCAGCAAGCAATATAGTTTTGCCATGATTCATACCTTTCATACCTTTCATTCCCAAGTAAAGCAGGGATGTTCAGGTCCTGGAGGCCCTTTGTCAAGCAGAGTTTGGTGATTTCTCTGCTCATAACCAAGTGCTTCATCTTATCTCTTAATTGGCAGGTTAGTGGGTGTATTTGAGGGAGGAAGTTACAAAACTGTGTTGGACATGGTCCTTAAAAGACACCTATAGGACAACATAAAAAATGCATTTTTAAATAAAAGAATGCAAATAATGTTTCAAATTGCAGTTAATTCTTTTTCCAGTTCATTGTTTTTGTCATGTCATGATAAGTAATTAAATGTATTTCCCTTTTACCCTGCAACAAATTAACCTGACCATTCACAGCATAGAGTGATTCAGCCTTGTCCGCCTTTTGAATGAGTCACATTACCGGTCAGCTAATCAGCACAGAGGTCATTTTCATATACCAGTTTTAAACGGACCTTAACAAAAACATCCTGGTCAACTCTAATGGATTAAAAAAAGGAAATGATCAAGTAAACATGAATAATCTCACACAAATGTCAGAAGCAATTCTTAAGGAGAAAAAATTAAAATGCTAGAAAAATGTGGACAAGGGCCTTTTTAAAGAATATGTGAACATAACTAAATAACTCCAAGTGTTTTGATGGCTTTTTACAGTTATATAGCTGGTACACAAAAGACCAGGCGACTGTTGGCTGCAGTCTAGGCTGTAGCTCATGAGGTTATACCCTCCTCTAAAGTTATTGATTGCTGGGTGAATTCTCAGGCCTCTGTTAGAAGGGAATGAGACGATTATGAGCAGGGAGGTGCATCTGGTGATTACTGGTTGTCTGCATTCTTTGTGTGTGTGTGTGTGTGTGTGTGTGTGTATCTACTGCACACTGAGACAAACTACTTTTTCACAGTTGAGACTATAGAGATAAGATCAGTGGGTCAAAGGCTAAATAATGTGTTGGAGTCAGTCTTTTGGCTGGTACACTATAGCTCACGATACATGGTATGAACATGGAGCGCTGGTTGCTGTGTGTAGGGGACTGGTAGTGTAAACTGCGAGAACACCACATGCTGGGAATGGAAAGCTACAAAAACCCCAAGGGTTTTATCTCATAAATCATCTCTCCATACCTTCCTCCATCCCTGCCTACGTTTCTCCTGTACAGTGATTTATTCCTTCCCTGCTTGATGGAGATGTCCCCACTTATCGGTTGCAGTAAAGTCAACAGTGTCGTATAAATGGAAGAGATACATTATTTTTTCCCTCCCCATCCTCCATGCCTGTTGCTGTGTGTGAGTAAGTAGAAGGCTGGCCAATCACTGTTATTGTTATTGATTATTGACTCATAGAGAACTCATCAACAGTAGCGACAATCTGACGCTGCTGATTCTGGAGGCAATCAAACTCGAACCACTGGTTCCATTTCTAGCCTGTGGCTTTAATTGTCAGGTTCCTTCTCAAGATAATGGTGGATTTTACAGGTTGTGCTGTAAGAGTTTCTGTGTGTGAGATGTAATGAAAAACTGACATTTCAGCCACAAACATGACCTCTTCACCACCCAGCAAGGGTGAGAAGTAGGAGCAGTGGGCTGAAGAGTGCATGTTATTAAGTAATCAGAGATTAGAGCAGGCTTGTCGATTGCCATATTGTTTACCTCGATGACATTTGAGTGTGGCTTATAATGAGGCATGGCATATTGCTTCATCCCCTTAGCCTTCATGAGATTTGTTATTTTCCCCTTTTTCTCATCCATCTGTTTTTTCCCCCCTCAGAGAGAGTCGAAGTGTGAAATGCTTTTAATGAATTATGTGCGCACCTCCAGAAGTGCAGTGAAGCGTCTCTTTAAGCAAAAAGTGATAATGATGCCTAATTGATTTGGTTTCTGGGTAATAAGACACCTGTAGGAAATGTCGTGGGATGATTGAGGTTTGGGCTAGTGGGCTGACAGCGGTGTGCCTCAGTCATTTGGAGGACAGAAGGCTGCGTTAAATGTTTTTCTATTAGTTCTAAGCTCAGCAGTAATTTGACACTTTGAATGAAACACTCGTGCGGAATTTTTTACCTTGCCAGTGGGGCAGCAGGGAAGGACAGTCTTTTTATTTTAAAGTGGTCTCTGAATATATTGCGTCACTGACCTTGAATCATCCCTCCTGTGTTGTTTTCTCGTAGCGCATCAAATGACCAGAGCTGTAATAAGAAATGAGGTAGGCTCTACCCAGAGATCATGCAGAAATCATGACATCTGGAACTGTGCTCTGAGAAGGACAGGTTTCCGTTCATTCATGTGAAATAATGTGCCATATGTAGGGCAGTGATGTATGGTAATAAGCCCAGTAAGTTATCTTATATCTGTATAGGAATACACTGTAGGGCACTGCATGGGGGTAGCATTACATGGCAACACATCTGCGTTTGTTAACTGTTAATGAGCTTGTAAAGGTTTAGTTCAATCTGATAGCTTTCAGAGGAACATCAGGATCTTGGAGGAACTCCATAAGAGTTCCATAAGAACTCCGATAGAAGTGGCCTGGGAGCATTGAACTGAAGCACTATTAGAAAAGTTTGCTTCAAAACAAACACTAGATGCATGGTTTAAAAAAGCTTAATTACATGGTTGACAAAGTGAGCCATGGAGGCTGAATAAAACCATGTGGAAAATACCAATGTGCTGAGTGATGGCGGCTAATGGAATTAGCTTGCTTATACGATACATCTGCAGTATCTAGAGAAGAAGGAAAAATGCTATAACATTTAGTTGGGTATCGATGCCCAGGAAAACTTTTCATACCCTCATTTACCTTAAGTGTCCATTTATCCTGCTTAATGTTGTGTATTGTTTTGTTTATGTAGCACAAAGCAGTTGCACACTGTCGATAAGCCAATATGCAGACAGCAAGGAGACAGAGATGAGTATAGGAGGCCAGCTAATGTGGGCTTCTTGAGGCAGGCGAACTCATTAAGAGCTGGGAAGAAGCATATTCAATTAACTCCTTTAATGAAAGCACTTGTCATATTGCGGCGGTGAGTCGGGGTGGTGGTGGAGGGGTCAGTCGCTCTTTAATGAAGATGTAAGCGAGAACCCCAACGCCTGTCGCAAAGCGCACGAGATATTAGCCCCTTCATCAGCACCGCCCAGCCATTCTCACCGGAGAGACTGTGTGGCTCTTGTTAAGCTGTGCTGAGTGTCCCCCGTGTGCACCATGAGTACACGGAATTACTTCCCTTACGCCTGACCTTTACATGATACATATTAGGGACACAACTACACATTTAGTTGTTGGTTCAATACGACTTTCCGATCTAAATTCAAGATTT
Source organism: Brachyalestes nurse (assembly GCA_037974405.1). NCBI lineage: Eukaryota > Metazoa > Chordata > Actinopteri > Characiformes > Alestidae > Brachyalestes > Brachyalestes nurse. The sequence goes on along the minus strand of JBBPCY010000142.1, from coordinate 16,648,426 downwards.
TGTTTGATGGAATGTTTTTATTCGAAATACATACCGTACAGAATGGTTTGCTTGGCTACATCAGCCCACTCAAGGCTTAGATACACGACTGAGTTTTACAGCTATTTGACACGATAAACAACTTGGGATTACCCAGTAGAGGCAAGTGTTTAGAGGAACTTCCATGAATTTCTCACATCCCTGACCCACAGCAAATGTGTTTTACTTGTTTCTTCCTTACTTTGTCAGAACAAAAAGCAGCAGGAAGCTGCTCCACAGTTGTTTCCACAGTGTTCAAGTGAAATTGGTTCAGCTATTCGTGAACCAAACTCTCTATGTTGTTGTTGGTGTAGTATATCACTCACACCACCATTTTTCTTTGTTTATATGCTGTATTTTCTTCTTTGCATGTTATATAGTATACTACAGCTAGTCTGAAATTCAGCCCTTGAAAATGTACCCCTTGCACCCAAATTCTGACTACCTCAAAATCTTCATACTAGAAACAACCAGCCCAGACTTTTGTGTTTTCTACCAAATATGGCCAATGAGAGCCTCGCAGAAGAGACTGTGATGCATAGACAATGCAGATTTAAATTTTAGTATTCTCTTTTAAATGTTCTTTTGTTTTATTTTTGATACTGCACTGCAATCATTACATCCTTAAAGTATATGTGGCAAGAGAGAGAGACAACTAAGAAGGAAGGAAGTTTCTCAGCGCCAGGTCAACATGTCCCTGCTGCCCTTTGCGTCTAATCAAATCTGCAGCTAAACCTTGTTTTGGAGTTTATTAGAACTGCAGGACAGTGCCAAGGGAGAAGGCGAGTGGAAAGAAAAATTAAAATTAATTGATATACAAATAATGAAATTGCAGGCAGCCTCACAGTCTGAATGACTTTTGAAGGAGTCGACTGAGGAGAAGGCTGAAAAAAACCCAGCAGTCTCCACTGCAAATTCACTCTCTGGCAATGAAGTCAACATTTGAATAATTAATCTTTGCTTCTACAAGGCCTCAAGCTTGAGGAGAGAGGGATAAAGAGGGAGACGGTCGGGCGAGCACAGGGAAAAGATAAAAGGGGACAAACTTGTCCAGAGAAAGGTGAATGAAAGGTAGAGGGGGAGAAATGAAAGAAAGAGGAAAGGAGAGGTAAAAGGAAGAAAGGATAACGTGAGCAAAATGTTCCTGGAGAGAGAAACGAATGAAGCTGGCTGCTTTAGCACTGTCTCTTTTCTCTTTCTGGGAACAGATGTGTAATTAAAAATCAATAGTGGAATGCTCTGCTTAACGTAGATTTATTTGTACACACACTGCTTATCGGGACCAACTTGCTCCGAGTCACTGCATTCCTTTGAGCTGTAATTGCAATGGCTACTCTGTGTTTTGCAGTCAAAGACAAAATTAATCCCCCTCCCTTAATGCTGGCACTTCATCATCATAGCACATATCCCTTTTATTATAGATGATGTTAATACCAGTGACAGTAATGCTGCAATATTCATTATCTTTCAATTTTATACATCCTTCCCCACAGAGGGGGGACCTTCATGGCTACTGAGGGCTAAACACAAACACATGAATATGTAGAACATCTGTAATGGTTTGGTTGAAAACAAAAGTGTTAAATGGCCAATGGAAAATGATCAATTTACATCTTTTCCTCTGTGGTATCAAGGTATAGATACGCAAACGTTGTCCTTGGTTTAGCCCTGCATTCAAGTCCTACTGCGTCAGATCAACCACCAACAGTGTCATCACTCAATCACTTTATTATTTTAAGTGATTGGGACCAGTTTCTTGAGGAAAAACATCACTCTAGGTCTTCTGGAAGTCACCGGTTGTAAATAGGAGTAGGAACCTAAACTGTGGGTTTGTGTCAGAAGGTAAACAGTGGCAGCTGTATTACAAGCTTTGGATGTTTGGTTTTAAAATAGAATGACTGAAAAATCTGCACTGCCATTAGATTGCTACTGATTTTATCAACAGACAAATTATGGGAATTATGGATTATGGGAAACTGACAGCACTGTGATTAAATCAAACCATTGTTGTTTATTTTATTGGACATGCTTTAACTGATTTCTTCAGTTTAGTGCTCTTCTTGCTCTCTAATGATAAATACTTAGGAAACAATGGCATATTATAAACATAGAGTGCTTGTTTCAGAGTGCTGCATGTGAAAGACAGCTACCCATGAATGTTGACAGCGAATGTAATTTTCTTCTGCATTTGCAATGCATGTAGCGCACTCCTCAGGTCAGCCCGGCTCTTTGACTGAGGACTGTTGAGTGATGAGCGTGTGCCGTCTGCTGGCGTGCTAATAGTTGTCCTGCCATTTACCCTATTTGCTCCCCAGCATCACTCACAGCCTGCGAAACTAAACAGGCACTTTCTAAACTTATGTCTTGGAGCATTTCCCAGGCTGTTGCACTGATTAAGGGCAAATGCTGTTCTCTTCCACCAGCCACATCACTTCTGCTTTATTTGTCCTAATATATTCATGTGTATCTGATGGTGACAGAGACAGACAGAGACATGAAGAGAACAGAGAGAAGGAAGATAGGAAAACACAAAACCTGTTACCAAACAGAGGGTATTTTGGCTGCCTACACCCTGAGTTGCCAGTTTATTAGGTACCTATCTTAGACACAGAGTCATGGACATTTTATCAGGGACACCTAGTCTACAAAGCGGTTTGATTTGTATATAAACACTTACTGACTGCAGCGTCTCTTTTGTTACACAGTTTATGAGCTGCACTACTGTCCTTCAGTGGGAAATATAAGACCTTACAGCCAACGCTAGATTTTACGTGGGTCAGCAGAGTAGAAAGTTCAACATAACAGTGGCACGGTGATGTGCGATGTGCTGGAATGATTGCATCATGCACAGCAGTGTTGCTGGAACTTTTGAAGGCCTCTCCTTTTTCTGGTCCTGGAGCCTGGTGATACCTTATCTTGAACCATACCCTACTTTTGCCCTGGGAAAAGGGCCAGAAAAGTTGGTTCAACTTCATTAGCCTATGTTAGTAAAATGAAAACATGTAGTCAAGTATTAGGGCTTTATTGTCATCCCAGCCATATACATTAAGTACACAGTGAGACGAAATATCGTCCTCCTGGACCATAGGTGCAACATTCACAGACAGCACACTCAGACAGGTCAACAATGAGGGTCAAAAAGGGGGAATTAATTATTAATGAATTGTTAATAATCAATAATTTATTAAAAATATTTATAAGTGTATCTCTGAATGTGCTATACCTAAAAAAAAAAAAATACAAAAAAGACATGTACCCATCATTGTGAGCACAAATGTTGCCTAAATGGTTTATGGGGAGCTCTGGTATTGCATGAGTTTATTTACAGTGTAATGTATTAAAAAACCAATGAGTAATTCTTGTAGTTGTTGTTTACATTCATCTGTCCTAGTCTGATTCTTAATCAGGAATATCCGATCAACAGTGGTCTTGTAATGAGAAACTGACCGCTGATGAAAGGCTATAGCATAACTGATTCAATGAAACAGAAGAGTGAAGGACCAGTAGTGTGTTTAAGAAATGTTATTAATATGTTGCTCATCCCTAAAGTGCTTCTATATGTAATGTGTAGCAGATAAATTAACCAATAAGAGCAACTATGCCCAGGGGCGCAACTATGGCCAGGGGCTCCCGAAGCATTTTTAATGCCAGGGGGATGCATCAGTCTACGCGTTGGTGGGCAGAGACGTGGGCGGGGCTTGGGGTGGTAGTGGGGTTTGGGGTGGTGGATGGGTTGCTGGTGCATGCAGAGTCTCGATCCTTTTGGGGGGTGGGGGTTTGCTGCATGTGTGCAAAGTCTCTGTCCTTTTCGGGGGGTCGGGGATTGGTGCCCGTGCAAAGTCTTAGTCGTTGTCCGGGGAAAAAGGGAGGGGGGTTGCGCGCATGCAGAGTCTCGGCCGTTGTCCGGGAAACAATAATTGGGGGATGAAATTAATGATTTTGAAGAGTGGGGGGGGGCATGCCCCCCCCTTATGTAACGGTTCCGACGCCCATGACTATGCCAAATAAACTCATAAGCAGCACTTTCATTTGTCCAGAACACAAACTAGTCTCATTTTCATGCTAAATAAAAATATACTGGACAAACACATTTCTGATATATAGAGTCAGTCCACTACAGTGAGCTTGAAAATCTTGACAATCAGCTGCTATTATAAAACCTGTTATTATCACATGGTGCTGTGATAAGTGATGTATAATCACACATTTACAGCGTAGTAAATAATGGCATGTAAAAGCATAGAAATTAGACACATCACTACACAGTCAAACCAAGGCTGTTTTCCAACATCTCTACATCCATTAAACTTAAACAGGCTGATCTAATTACTTTCTCTTTAAGACTGGTACATGCAAATAATCTCTATTCTGACTATACCTTCAGGGTAAATGATCTTGGCTAAACTACTGTTGGGTGAGTAAAAGGGTATATGCAAATATGTAGTTTGTTTGTGAAATCATGAAAACAATGAATTCAAAATAAGCTGTTTTGCAGCTTAATTTCCATATATGGGCCATATGAACTGAGAAGTGGATGATACATTAGGAAACTTTAACAGTTCACATACTATGTTTAAATCATTTAAATCTAGTCAAGTCAAGATTTCTTATTATTTCAGCAATATACACAGTTCACAGTGAAAAGAAACAACATGCCTCCAGGACCAGGGTGCAACACAAGAACAGAAACAGGACACCACAAGAGTACAGGTGTGGGCAGGACAGTTGCGCAGAAAGCGATTAGACAGAGAGTGCAGAAACACGAGAAACAAAACGGGACAAGCATTTAGTGCAATCGAAAGCTACAGTACTAGTTTGAATGTATACAGTATTATAGAGGATACTGCACTGTAGCAGCAGTGTTGATAATTGTGCAAAAGACAGCAAGATAATTGTGCATATATAGCAGCAGGGCAGAGAATGTGCAGTATATATTATTGTATAGACGGGCATTTATAGAGGCAGTTGGTGTGTAAGCTGTTTGTTTAAGGCAGAACAGATTATTGTGTATACCCATGGTATGGACCCATTTAATATGATAGTTTGAGTTCTAAAGTTCTGCTATCTGTATTTTCCTTTTTTTGTACTCCAGTCAAAAGTTGAGGTAGTGGTGTTTATGCTAATATTAGCCCTGAGTTGTCTCACTAATCCGGAAATCCTGCTTTGCTGTGTGTCCTCTAAGTGGTGTGTGTTGAGCGGTGAGACCTAGGGAACCGAGCTGGTTAGCGATGACAGGATGAGTGCAGGGGCAGCTATGTGAAGGCCTCCTGAGCCATTTTAGACCATTTATCCCTCTTGTGATGAGTTTTGCTACAGAACTCTCTTGGTGACAACTCATCTTTTCTGCTGCTTCCCAACGCTTTTTCTGGCCTGAAAATCCCAGTGTATTATATCACTGCTCCCCTACATTCAATAATTCATGCCTGCACTGCTATTCTTCCTCTCCCCTCTGTCTCCCCCCTCACTCGCCCCTCTTTTGATTCTCTCTCAGGCATTCTCTATCATTCGCTCTGTATTAATGCATTAATAATTCTTCTCAGAAGTGGCTTTTTTTATGATATTTGCACACGCCTGTACCCGCAGTAGCGTAGTTTATCCCGTGTCTTCTTAAGATTTAGTGCTTGTTTGCCTATGGTTTTCTTCTAGCTTTGAAAAAAAGTTTAACGCCATGTTTTCAGCATTCAGCGCAACAGGCGAATAATAGGAACGCCTCATTCAAATGGACCCTTAGGGACAAATGACTCCACACATTATGAGAAAGGCTGCCTGAATGGATATCATTGCCGAACTCTTTATGCAAAGGGGCAGTGCTGTAGCCTGAAATTATGGTAGCCTCTGCAAATAGAAAGTGACTAGGGCTCTTTTTTATTTTTTTGTTCAAGTGGAGTGGCTGTGTGGTTTTGAGATGAGCCGATTGCCTCCTCTTTATTAAGCTTAGAGCTGGTGTTCTGGATCTCTGACATCCACCGCTGCGAGGGGAAATGGGGGTGAAAGGGGTGCAGGGTTTGATTACTGTGCTCTGGCTGTTTTTGGAGAGGCGCCTTCCACAGCCCAGTTTGTGTTGACAAATCCAAACAGGCTAATGAGGTACCACCGGAGAGATAAACTCTGATCAGTGGGCTTCATACGGTTCACAGCTGCCAGTAAAAATCTCTCCATATAACATTACACACCTCAGTGCTATAGGTAGTCATTTGGAACCTATACCAAGGTGCCACATGGACTTAATCTTCATTTTCAGGTTATTCCGATGTATAGATTAAAACTGAACGTTCCATACATCCAATGGCCAAGACTGTCCCTTACAGCTTCACCCAGCTGTTGCAGGCAGATGGTCGGGGGCTATGCTTGGCCGTTCTCTGCATGTGTGTATTTGAGCTTCACTCAGTACGTGCACTTAAGTCAGATACATTACTGTAATCCAATCTCTAGCACAAAATCACTTATGGCACCCATTACCAACCATGATTGGCTTTCACCGGGAAGCCATCATCAGTATAGAGGCAGAAATATCCCAGTGCATAGTGTGGATGTGTGAAATGTGTGGACTTTGTTTATAAGTGTGTAGAGGAAGTGGAGAGGTGTGTGTGTGTGTCTGTGTATTTATGGAGGTTCGCCAGAGGCTGAATATATGGGGTAGGAGAGCATAATTGGGCGGCACTCGCCCTGGGTGTTGCCCCACGGCCTGAGCTAAGAGACCTTGAACAGAGGAAAGTTACAGCCATGAATGTGTCCAACGCAGCAGTCTGTACCCACACCACCATCAATCGAGCCGACGTAACAGTAGTGGAGTAAGACCCTGGTGGAAACGGAAGTCTTCTGGTGAATGCTGTGGATGACAGAAGGAGCAGACAATGGGAACGGGACACAAAAGTCTCCGGAACTAAACATATCATCTCTATTAATATTTACATTGTCCACCTCTTGCTTTTGTGCACCTTACTGATACTCTTTTATTCTTCCAATCTTAAGCTCAACCAGACACAGCTTTGTACTCCCAACAAAAGCTGTTCTTTAAGCTCTCACTGACATTATGTTTCCTTTCAGAAAGACACTAACATTCACACAAACAACTACCCAAATACTGTTGCTGCCTTAAACCTTTGCAGTCCTTAACAGCACTTAAATATTTCATAGCTCAGTGAAAATCAAGCCACAGTCTTAGTTCATACGTTTATTTCTTTCATGGTTAGAACTAAATACTGTGGGGTCTAAAAGCATGTTTAGCCAAACTGAGAAAATGAAATGGACAAATGGAAGAACATTATTGCTAGAACTCTGAAATGCAAACGTGGAGCAGAATTTATGGACTCATTAGTGTAAATTTATAATTGGGATTGGGATTTGTTTGATTGTGAGAAGCGGACTGGTTGATTTGATTGTGAAAGGAATGGATGATATAATAAAGTGTGTATGCACTAAATACTATAAACAAAACTGATGGCCATTTTGATTCAAAATTAAATAAACAAAAGGTTGAATATTACATAGTATTGTATGCATGTATAGTTCTACAAAGTGAATACTGGAAATTCAGAAGCACTATAGGGACCAGTGTAGTGTCATTTACTTGTTTTCATAGTTCCTGTTCTTTCGCTTTACCTGCGTCTAGTAGGTTCTCAATATGACCTACTTAGCCTGTCTGTTTCCTTAGTGTGGAGAGGCCTAGAATGGAGATACATGTTCCCTGCCCTCCACTATGGACTTATGGTCATGATTACTGGAGAAGCCCTAAGAAACAGACTCTGCACACATCCTACCACCGCAGTCTGTCATTTTTTACAATCTTTACCTTCACATTCTGTCACTAGCCTTCCTAATCATTCCATTCACAATCTCACAGAATGGGATTTTGACATACAAAGCACTCCTCCCTTGCTCCATGCCAAGACTTTCTCTCTGTCATTTATTTCTTGATGTCATTCCTCTGCTTGCATGTCAAAAATTTGCTGCTGTATCCCCCCCCACCCCACTGCAGAATTGCTGCTTCAGCAATACTCGCACACATCTACCGAATGAGATTAAAGGGAGGACAACCTGATTTAGTTTCATGGTGTTTACACAGAGAGAAAGAGCAACCAGGGGACTTTTGTTCATTTAAAACAATTTGTCTCAACTCAGAATGGGCCTTGAACAGAGAGGCAGGGGGTGGAGCACATCACGCAGAGAGAGAGAAGGGGAGAAATGAAGTGTGTCTGTGATGCTGAAAAGGATCAGGACCATTTATAGAAGCTCCATAGGTGGATAACATGCCATACAAGGTATTCACAAGAAGTGTGTATGTGTGTGTGTTTGTTTGTTTGTATTGCTCATTTTGAGTGGAATGAATGCATTTCATGGTGGAATTTGCCACTCTGGAATAAATTGTGCAGCTTTGTGGCACCACACTAGTCTACTGGCACAGAGCCACGTCTGAGGCACAGACGGAGCTAGCCATGGTAATGCAGGAAGTTGATTTAACCCGTGCAGCGCTAGATTGCAAACGATAGCGGTAAATGGGGAGAAGTCACAGCCCTCAGTGTGCAGCGACAGTGCTTGGACGCTGCAACTCATTATTCACAGGCTGACACTCCATTTAATCACATTTTATTATAGAGCTGCACTGGGCTGCAGTAAATCAGCGCCTGCATGGACATGCTGAAGACTCAGGCAGCAGTGGGCGGGGAGAGGCGGCATTTACGGATAGTTTTAATCAGAAGCATTTCCGCAACAGTAAAATTTCCTTTACTGTTAGCACACACACACTTACATGCATGCACGTGCGGACGCTCTTGTTACCTATAAATATTAGCATGTGTACACATGTAGACATACATTTCCCTCACATCTCCTGAACAAAGCCTGCTGGTCACTGCTAACTAGTACCTCGATTTTCTGTTTTCTCTTCTCTTGCTGCTCTCCATCCTCCACTGTCTCCGTGCCCTTCCCCCCAGGGACACCTGGGATAATTGGAGGCAGAGCAGTGCTTTTTCTAATGGAGAGACCGGCCAGGATGCTGCAGGACTCATCCATGTGGAAAGTGCTCCAGATAGGCCTTTGCTGTAGCCTCAGCACACCTCATAAGCCTCCGGTCTGCTTCTGACTGATCATGTTTGGGCTGGCTACAGCTTATCTGTCTGCAGTACTGTGCGAGAGCTGATTTCTTACAGAGAGGGACCAAGGGTTCTATTACTGTACCCAACTTCTAGGTTCTCTGCTAAAGAAAACCAGCAATTTGTGATTACACTGTACATCACTTTTAATGCCATCGACATCTTACAAGGTACTTATGCGCTGCATCCTGCATTGAAGGTTTACTTCAGTATTCTTAATGGGACTATATTTAGATCTATGTGTGTTTCTGCTTAAGGCATTAAGCAGTGAAAACACATTTATTAAACATAAACCACATTAGCCTCCACTGGTCTATGGTCTATTTTTTTGACAGTTCACAGTTCACAGCTTGTCATCAAAAATGATGTATATAAGGGTATGCATAATGTACTGCTACAACCCTATACTTGGGTTAATAAAATCATGCCCTACATATGCTTCATCTTAAAGTGCTAGTTTAATAAAAGCTGAAATACAACAAAGTGGCAAAAAATGCAAAATCCATTCCAGTGTTAGCATAATTTAAGGTGAGCACACAGCAGGGTCAAAGGAGAA
>JBBPCY010000142.1:16614524-16637075 GCA_037974405.1 Brachyalestes nurse | reverse complement strand
ATAATTTTTTCTGCAATTAATCACGATTAATCGCATTGCTATATGCAAAATCCAATAATGAATTCAAAAGTAGTGTAGTGTGCCCTTTTATATTAAAGGTACTGCTACATGAACAAAAGTGCAATAACATTTGGTTTGCAAACCTTTATACAAATAAGGAGAATTCATGTTTTATCTAGTTTGTTTTAGAAAAACATGGTACCCTCAGAGTCCAGAGCAAAGGCCCTATTTGTCCAGTTGTATGGTAATAGCTTACCATATTGATGGACAAATCAAATCATAGAAAATAAATAAATACATTATTTAAAGTCCATATATACCATATCATAATACTTATGTATTTCCCACACACAGTACTAACTACACACATTACAGGATAATGTAGGTCAAAACCACAGTTTCGGCCTCATATGAATTCATTTGCACCATCATTACCCAGATGTACACAAGAGTGTGCCTTCTGGTTGGAGGCTGTGCTTTATTGAGTTCACCCATATTAAAGGTAACTCGTCATCAGGGTACAGCGTCTCGGTTTTAATAAAAGCTTAACACTTTCCATCATCTTACACAGCCAGTTCATTTCCCTCATCAATATGAGGAAGAAAGTTATGAACACAATACTCAATATGTTTACTAATGTGGTATTATAATGTAAAGCCATGCCTACAGCTGTAAGTCATTTGCACTTAAAAACTGCTGAGAACAAAACCTCCCATCCTATAGCAGTCATAGTTAACCTTTGCCCCATGAAATGAGACCGCTTAAGAGCCGTATTGATCACGAGTGTGATAGGCCTGGATCGCTTTATTACCTAGCCATGCAGATGATTAGAACATGAGGCCTGGGGTTTCAACAGCCTTACTTATCACTTGATCAACCGTGGTAGCCCATTCACCCTTTACACAGCTTTTGTCTTTTCCCTTCCTTTTCTTTACCACTCTTAGCAGGGAATGTATAAAACAGGTAGTAGTGAATGTGTTTCCTACTGATTGTCTCCTGAATGTGTGGCTCCTTTGGACAGATGGGGGAAATGCAGAACGATGTTTATTTACAGTAAAAATAAACCAACTCTGTGTATGAGTTCAGCATGTACAGGATGATGCAAAACCATTTACACAGGTAGGAGACATAAACTGGAACAGGTGTCAGTTTTGTATTATAGCGCTAAATTGGAGCATCTTGCCTCGGTGTCCATACCTGAGGTAAGAAGCCTCCAGGTGCATCAACTTATCATCTAGGTTTCACAGAATATGCAGTTTTTGTGTCGAACCCTATTAGGATTACTAGTTGCAGTATAACACAACAGTAGGGATACAGTTCTGGGGTCCTGTGACATAAGAGCTGCCTCATTGGTGCCCGTCCCCAAGCCACGTCCCCCAAGTCCTGCCGAGCACCACCGCTGAGTGCCCCCCCCCCACACTTTGAAAATGCTATCTGCGCCCCTGAATGAGTAACATAAAGCTAGATACTCAGTCCACAGACACATGTTACATAACAGCATAGTGGCATTATATTATTATTATTATTAGTAGTAGTAGTTGTAGTAGTATTAGGAGTACTATTTGTCCTATGGCATAACAGCAGCAATATGAATTTAAACAACATAATACTAATGCTAGGCAGGCTAGTCAGATTTTCATCTTCAGGCATTTCTGTGAGATGAAAATCTGACTAAATAATAGTTTGGGAACAGTAAACATGTTATTTAGTTCCATATGTAGGGGACCTTTTCCCCCAAAGTTATACTTTATCTATGAAGAAAAAAAAATAGTTTACCTTTCCTGTTAAAACTAAATGTGATAAACTGAACTTAACATGTTTCTGGGGAGAAACATTCCAGGACTAGAGTGATCCAAATGAAATTTTTGTATTAGACCATAATCAGTCAGTATGTTGAGATATTTGGTCCTATCTTTTGATCAGGAGAGAAAACATGAACTGTACTTTCTTTATATTCAAGATTCAAGATTCAAGATTCTTTATTTGTCACATGCATAGTGATACAGGTACAACACGCAATGAAATGTATATAAATGGGGTAATACCCTTAAGGGGTACATCTTTGGTACCGTTTCTCACTGCTATAAATTAAAGGAAAAAAATAATAGGATAAAATAAGGCTGGGACTATAATGGTAAAAAAGGTTATTCACACTTGCACTTCTCATTTACAATAACGAGTCCTGCAAGGTTCTTTAGGAAAGCAAAAGCATTTGTTTCTGTGGCACTGATTCAAAGCAAGCTTTCTGGCACCTTTATTTTTAAACGTGTAAGTCTGTATGCTCAGGAGGAGGCATTCAGGCATTTTGGCAGAAGCTATGTTCTCTGTTAGGCAAAACTGTGTTTTCATTGGTGTTATTTTTGTATCTGCAGGTTAACGGGCTTCCAACTTCCTTCCCCCATAGTCAGCACTGGAGCAAGACTTACACTGTGGCTACTGTCAGACTATGCTGTGAGTGGCCAGGGCTTCAAAGCGGTATATGAAGGTAGGTTTCCAGCATGATTTGTAGCCTGATGTTTCTCTCTCTATACCTCCCTCATACACAAGCACAGTCTTACTCATTCCTCTGTTGCTTTTGTTTCCCTTTTTTTTGGTCAAAGACACTTGCTCTCCACTCTTTGTGTCTTTCTCTTTGTTGTACTGTGTTGTTGTAACCCCTCTCAATTGCGGTCCCTGTTCAGAATGCTGTGCAAAACAATGATGCACTGGCACGGTCTACTGGTCCAGTTCTGAGCGAGCCTAGTGATGGGAAGAGAGTGGACGCATGCATTAGCATGCCTGCCAGATTCAACTTTCATCTCCCTTTTTTGTAGGCTAATTGTATTAATATACATGGTTCATTTAAAGCATTGAATCAAATCATGCTTTTTTTTATGGGATCCATGCTGTGTAGCTACCATATTTCTACTGATCTAAGTGCTTTTACAGCCTAGATATCAACAATTTAAACTCCTCCTAATGTGCTAAAGAGAGAGTGAATCTGTGCTAATTACACTAATTAACTGATTGGGAGTGTGATTGGGTGGCAGGTGAATCAAGTCCTCTGGCAACTTGGCCTGCACATTGCTAATGGACCTCTCCTGTGGGCTGGAAGTTAAAAACTATGCAGCCTATTTATACTGATAAAATTCTTAAAACTAATATTGGACATGCATCTACTTGAGTTTGGGCCTGTGTAACCTGGCTTGCTTTGTAAGTCCAGTTGTTATCTTTCACTGAATTGCTGTACAAACATCATTGGACAATTGGATACACTGTGCAGACGTTGCTGTCATCTAATCGTTGAGTTGGTAGTCATCGCCAACTCAACCATCGCACTTTGCTCACATCAAAGTGTGATGGTTAAATCTTCTATTTCTTATTCTCTTTTACCACACCACCTTACCCCACCAACTCACAAACGGCCTCTCTCATCCCGTCCTCCTCTTGCTTCAGTCCCTGGGCATGCTGAAAGCAATAGTTCTTTAGGTGTTGGCCCTGATTTGGTGCTGGTGTTGGATGGTTATTGATATGGTGTAATTGGGAGATATCGAATTCTCTTGTTCCAGCAGCTAGGTGAAAATTTAATTGGAAACTTCAATCAGGGTGAGTAACAGGAAGTAATGGAATAAGTGAGAGAGAGAGAAGTGTGCTGGCTGTGAGCATGTTTCTCCGAGAGACAACCTACACTAATACAGATAGTTCTCTTATCTGACCCATGTGGATCGGACTAAATCACGCTGTCACTGTAATTATGTGTCACTACCTGTCACATGACCTGCATGGGGGTTGCTGAATTACAGAGTGTGATATATGCAGCATGTAACCCTTTTCTGACTTTCAGCATAATGAGAAGCCTGTGAACCCTTATCAATCCCACACAGCCAGGAATTTGGAATGTTTTAGTGATCTGCAGTCACAGTGCCCCTCAGAACACTAGGCTAACTCATGGAGGCAAATTTGAAAACGTCCAATTATATACATTTTTACATCTCAATAGCTCCTTTTACTGGTCAACCTACCGTCAGGGCCTAGGACGGCGCTGTGACCTTAAACAGAGTTTATGGGCAGTTTTCTTTAACAAAGAGCTGATGAAGATGCTGTATTTGAAGGTGATGCTGACCTTTTAATTGACCATATTCTACATTTTTCCTATAGTATAATCCTTGCTGAGGTCCACTTAGGACGTTTGTGTGCTTTTATGTAAAAGAAAAGAGCCATAATTCATTTTTACAAGACCATTTTATAACCTCTCCTTATCCATTGCAATTAAATTTCATGACCGTGTCTTTATGTAAATGACCTCTGTTCTGTTTGGCTGCTCAGTATCGTGTCTCATTTACTAGAGTCCACTATGAAACACCCCTTATAACTTCAGTTTGAATGGATGATATATGTGTATATGTGTTGTATGTGTATATGAGATGCTATTGGTATATGTGTTGTATTCATGACACACCAAATAATGCACTCCAAACAAAGCTATTTTTGAAGCGAAATTTTGCATATTTGAAATAGTGCTTACACACAACATTTAATTCTGTGATTTTAAAAGAGCAAGAGGTTATTTTCCCATTATATGAGCTCTGTAATGATCGTATCCAAGTTGGGTTCTGACCTCTACCCTTCTCTTTGTTTCACTGTTTAGCATTTTTCCTGTCAGGTGTAAAAACTCCATCCCTGGAAATTAACAGGCTTGCACTCAACTTCAGGCGCTGTTACAGAGTCTGGGATTTGCAGCACATGCCCCTGCTTTGATAATACTACCTTATAAACTCATGCAGGCCAATTCAAAAATGTCATAGTAAAAAATGTATCATTTTTATAAGAATAATACCATTGCCTTGTTATGATGGGAAGGCTTAAGGTGAGAATGCTTAATGGTGTGTATTTATATGCTTGTTTTCAGTAATCTGGTATATTGTGATTTGCACCCTATAACATTATTGTGGACACTCAGAAATACCAACACCACAATGTAATCAGACAAGCTGCAGTTTCACCAGAGATTTTTAAAGACTGTTCTGGTCTCACCAACTCCCACTATACTGTCATGCTCTGATCATGTGATGAATTCCCTCCTCCGAACAGAGCTTGTAAATAGTCACAGGCACACAGCCACAGCATGGCAGGAGGAGCAGACAGATGAAGTTGGAGAAGGAAGAAATTGTCATTTTCATGAATGAATGTATATTTGTAATCATGAACTGCATCTGTATGCAGTAATACTGATCTGAACCTTACTTCAGAACCCAGTTTTATTTAGCTAGCAGTTTGACACACTGCCAGTGGAGTTAAAGGTTAATCTAGTAATATTCAGAGTTTAGTTTTAAGCATACAAATTGTATCTATGATCTCAGTTTTGAAAAAAAAAAAGCGAAACAATAATATAAAGGTATATATACCTATACCTATATAAAAAAAAGGTTAAGCACATACCGGCACATGCCTACCTTTGTGTTATTGTGTTATTCCATGCTTACTTTACTTTAATGCACCCACTGAGAATTGGATAATGCACAAGCTTTTCTGTTGATGATGCAGTTAATGGCACTTTCTGGAATATAATTGTTATGTAGTGCAAACTATGTGCTTTTCGACACAAAATGCACACACATTCTGTAATATCTGAAACGTCTTTTGTGCTAAGCGAACCGAAACAATGCCTGCCTCTGTGCTGAGCAGTAATCTCTTTCACCCATGCGCTAACATTGTTTTGAAAGCTTTGAATGGATTTATGGAGATTATAGCAATGGTCTCAGTCTATGATTTTCTGTCTTCACATTGGCTTGAAGTAGCCTACTCTTGGAAGAAGAACTGTTGGCTATTTGGCATGAAAAAATGATTAGACCTACAGAACGCAGCTTCAATACATTTTCTTCTTTATAAATTTTGCTTACGTGGTTACTTTTATACAATAACTGATGTTATGGAGAAAGAGCATGACTGAAACTCCTAGCTACTGTATTCCCCACTCATCAGTCCCATTTCCTTTGCTTCCTGAGCTCTTTTTTTCTCTACATTTTTGCATTGGCCACTCTAAATGACAGCATGGTTTTCACTTGAAAATGTTCAATATTTATGATAATATAATTATAGTTGTGGGCTAGCTACTTAAGATAGCAGAGCTCTAAGATGCCGTGTTCTCATTTGGCACAAATGTGTACTTGTAGCTGTAGTTGTAACTTCCACACTGATTTCTGCCCACATGTGTGTCAGAATGACTGATGCACATGTCTTTTACAGACATTTACACCACACACTGCCTCTACACAGCCACCAGCATTGTGGATGACCCCATACTCCCCTCCCACACCCTCTTTTCCCTCTTTCCATCCGACAGAAGGTTTCACAGCATCTGGGCCTTCATTACCAGAATGGGGAACAGTTTCTTATCCCAAGCAATCAGACTCCTAAATCAGAACTGAATAACAAACTGCACAACACACACACTTTGAATTAAAGTGCTTCCTTTCTCCCAATCACACGGCATACACACACTAAACTGTTCCACGTAAACAAAGAAAACTTTCTCCCCAACTGCCACTGTAAATACCATGTATTTATTAACATAGTGTACATTTTGTTTCTAGTCCTGTTTTTGCTACTTGCTATTTTTGCACAATTATTTATTTTTGTTTACCTCAGTCTGTGCATCCCTTTCCAGTTTTTGCACACTTAAAGACTGCTACAATGCTAAAATACACTAGGAACATGTCATTTCACTGTGCACTGTGTATATGGTTGAATGTTTTCAGTGTTCTGTGGGTTGTATAGATTAACTTTATTTGTCATTTTGAGTTTGAAGTTAAACAGAGAACATGCAATGCAGTGGGATGGATGGATACTATAATAAAAGAATGTGAAGTTGTCATTTCAGGAATGATTTAGTTCTGTTTATTCTTGCAATTCATTTAACAACAGTGTGAATATTTCTCTATAATGAAATAAAGTAAAGTAGCCCTTTATAGTCATGTGTGAACACACCACAGCATGGCACACAGTGTAAACAACGTGAAATTCTTTCTCTGCATATAACCCATTCACCAAGTGACGCAGTGGACTGCCACCAACGAGGGGCACCCAGGGAACAGTGTGTGGATGGTACCTTGCACAAAGGTACCTCAGTAATGAGGCTAGCACTGTTGTGATTCGAACCCATGACCTTCTGATGGCAGGGGTGATGCCCTAATCACTAGGCCACCAACTGCTCCCAAAAATGCCTGTTTCTCTGCTGAACAGCAGAGTGAGCAATTAAATGCATCAGAACGTTTCAGGAGCTACTAGAACCTGAAAAGTCCTAGTATCTCCTGGAGATCCACCTTCCTGTGATCTTTAGCTCTGCCCTTTACTGACCCCACCTGATCCATCTGACTACTGCTTTCAGGAGTCTTTGATAACTGAAGGAGATGTGTTCGATTTGAAACCTGCTAGAAGGTAGATTTCTTAGAGCAGGGTTGGGAACCAGTGGACAGACCTATGTCTTGTACAGTTCTATGTTACTATGATTAATTACACTAAGTAAAAAAAATCGAATTTCTCTTGGTCCACATTTTCCTCCACATCTACATATATGCATAGTTGGTGGAAACATTGACTGTATCATTCCTTTTAACTGGATACCGTTTGTGTGTATGTGTGTGCACATGAAAATGTTGCTTCCTAAATGTGAAAGCTGTCTTTAAAAGAAATATTGGCACTGCTGTGTATATGTGTACAGCATCTTGTCCTTTCAACACAGTAGAGGAAGAGTTACGGTTATAAATAGTATCTCTGCGTCATCATTTTACATCTTGCGTCTTCCTTTTCATTCTGCTCAAAACAAAACCCCAGAGTAATAGTGAAACATTAGGGGGATTGTGAGCAGTGCTATCAATTAGCGCTCACCAGTCAGCCCTGAATGTAGCTGCCACTTTGCTCGCAGTCAGTGGAGACGTAGGCATGCTCTATGCCCCGCTCCATCCACTCTGCTAGCTCCAGATAGAAGCTAGAGCCCCTCTTGGGACAAAACGAAGAGCTATTTAACACTGTAATAAGAGCCTGCGTGTCATAGGGAAACAACCTTCCATTTGACTGATACGGCTGCATGTGTGACTGAAACACACTTCCAATCTGTTTGTAAAAGCATGCTAGCTGCAGTTTGGCTCATTGCTTTGATGTACTAAGAATGTTGAAAGGGCTATGATGAAAGTATGCATTAAATAATCAGAAATGCTGAATTAAGCATAATGCACTGCAACATGTGAAATGGCTGAGACTTTTATACAAGTCTCTCATCTAGCATGTCTTTGATCATTCTCTTTATTATTCGGCTGTTTAAAACTCATAGAGTCTCATCTGCTTTCCATTCTGCAACTTGCATGCAGGTTTTTTCCTGTTCTAGAGCATCATGTTCTGTTGCTTTACCTCAAGCGTAGTGCTCAAACCTGTGATGGAGGCTGACTTCCAGTGTTTTTGGAAGTTGTAGTCTATTGATATTCTTCACTACCATCTTGCAACCAACCCACCGTCCCTGTCTGATCATACATCATAAAGAGATTTTCAGACATGATGGGTTTATGCGATTTTGAACTGTAGTCAGCAGTTGTGCACAGGAATGGAAGAGGGAAATTTTGTTGTCCTCAGTAAAACCTAGAAATATTGGTTTTTATGCTTTTGTTGGCATTTCTAAACAGCGTGACTAAATAGCATAGATATTTATATCTACTGTAAAAAAAAAGCCAGCCTCAAAACTACCATTCTGAATATGAAGCTAAGCAATAAATACGCTGCACATAATTCGAGCTGTGAGCTTTGTGCTGAGGAGAAGTGTTTCTGAGGGATAAGGTAGGATGTTCTTTCAGTTTTGTCTGATCTTGGGCCACTGCCAGGCAACACCATGGAACGTTTTGCGTGAAAGGCCACTAATTAATGGAGCACTTAACTAAAATGCCCAATATGATGAATCAGATCACAGTTGTGTGCTGGCTGAAGGAATCTGCATGCACACACTGTCCTGTTCATTAAACACATTCCCCACTATTCAGCTTCTGTATAACTTGCTTGATTGTGTGAGAAGATCACTTGCATCATTTTTGCCCTTTGGAGAACACATATACACACATAAAAACCCCTATCCCCCCCACACACATACACACACACACATACACACACACACACACATACACACACACACACACACACACACGCATCTGCACTCTAACATTCACCCCTCTCACTGTGCTGAAAGGACTCCCTACATTTGAAATCGATCTCAGTGCTGAATCAAAGAGAGTGTTCTGCTGGCCCTCAAGAGACCACCACACTCCTCACTGCCTTCTGCCTGCTCCTGCTCTCGCGGTAGCAGGGGGGAATGTGGTAAATGAATTGCTTAGGGCGCAGGAATTTGAGTGGTGTGTGTGTGTGTGTGTGTGTGTGTGTGTGTGTGTGTGTGTGTGTGTGTGTTGGTGTATGTGAACGCAGGTATTACAGTAACTTATGAATGAGTAGGCCTGCAGAAGCTGGGCTGCTTTTCACACTGTTTACCTCACCTCTAGCACAACATAACACAACCAGAGCCAAATTATAAACTGCTGTCATAGAGAACCAACAGTCATGCAGTTTAACCTTTCAGCACACACCTCTGATCACTACAAACCCATGGTTTTGTGGATGGGAAACCAGGAAAGTGCAGGCGTGTGCTTCAGTGAAGAACTCTCACAAGTCTCATGTAATCTTGTTTGTGTAGTGTCTAAGGTAATGTCTGCAGTCTGTAGATGATAGATCAAATCAGTTACACCAGCTCATGGGGCATATACCACAAAACAATTTCAGTAGTTAGGGGTCACCGACAAAGTATTCTAGAGCAAAACTGGCAGCAAGTCAGAGCAACAGCAGACCAACAATTCAATGGATACCACAGACACAAACAACATGCCACAGCAGTAGGAAGATATAACAAGATCTGTTCCTGCCTAGCACTAAAGGCATAGGCCACCTCGTAATCTAAATCTGTCACTTTGAAAATGGTCTAATAGAAAAATAAGATGCTAATGACCCAATGTGTAATTATATTTACATTTAAACAAATTTATATAGACACATACAAAGTACACATACACACACACACACACACACACACACACACACACTGTGATTGTGGCCCAAAGACTGTAGCTTGTCATACTGCGATAGTCCTCAAAGACCCTACTAATCTGTGAACAGATGTCATTTTCCAAAAGGCCACAGAGTCCTTTGTACTAAAAAGACACAGGTTCCCCACTACCGCCTCCTCTTCATTCTTGCTGGGGCCAGGCCTATAAGCCATATTCCTGGGTAGTCTCAGTGTGTGTATAGCCCTGGTGGGGGCTGGAGGCCAGAGGCTGAGGGCTGACCCATCAAAGAGCTGCGCATGGAGAGAGATAATGAGCCTGCAATCCCCTCCGCTCAGCCTGCGAATCAAGGCCTACATCAAACCAGCCTGGCGCTCTGTTCTCCACATCACGCCCACTGTGTCCACAGAGACCAGGAGTGGGTAGGGAGGCACAGCCTCACACATCTAAACACACACACAAACACACAGTACAGACAAATATAATAACATTTTCTAGATTTTTAAGTCATTTATTCCATTTCCAGTCTCTTAAAGGAATACTCTGCATTATTTTAATGACATCTGTAGCATATGACTGATTACTATAGCCAGTAATTTCAATCCATATCTCTGTATTTCCTTAGGTATATTCCTCGGTGTATTTCCTTAAAAAAACAGAAAATCAATTTGTTGAAAAGTGCCTGCAGTAGAAACGTAGAAATTGGGAAACGGGCAGTTGTTTTGCCCGTTGACTTCTCTGATATATGTGTTTGTGGCAAAAAATAAATTCTTGAGTATTCCTTGAAACATTTCCCTCTCATTCACTCTATTCTATTCCACAGTCCTTTGCTTTGTTGACTTCCATCGTGGCACCTTCTCTCACTGTATTGTACTTTTTATCTTGGTTTATTATTATTCAAATGGCTTGTTTTGAATGACTGAATTGGTAGATAACCACTAAATAAGTTTATGCTTGGCTAATTCCCTTTATCTCACACATTACTGAATTGGACGCATTGCAACCCTTGAAATAATGTAAATAATGTTTGCTTCACATTTGACTCGTGACGCTTGTGCAGAATGTCTGACAGGCCCTGGGCTTAGCAGTCATGGTTGTCTGCTGAAAAGACGAGGCCGTTGTCACTGTCTCTGTGCTGGTGTTGTCTTTCCCCAAAGAAGGCCTGACAGTGTAAGCACCAGCTGTAGACTGAGTCCTGACAGGAAACATCGGTTTGGTGGACATGCAGTGGTTGACGTAGACAGTGGTCTACGTTTAAGGCATTCATTGCACTATAAACACTACTAGTCAAATACTAGTCACATTTTGACACCAGTGCAATGCGTGAGTGCTGACATGACACTGAAAGCTGTGTTGGTTTCAACATAAAAACACCATAAACGCAATGCCTGCTTTGCTTTGTTGGCATTGCTTTGTTGCACTGGTTTAAGAATTTTCTCCTGTCTGCAGGCAGTTCTGTTATGACAAACCATTTCATCTGCTGAGGTAAATGGTACGTGTCTGTAAATGTAGTCCACCTTTTAATTAGCGGACTTGGACTGGAGATCTGGGAGGCTTTTTTTGGCTTCAGAATGCCAGACGTTCCTGAAGATCTAGAGTGTAATGAGTCATTGAGGAGATAATTTTACATTTTGAAATCAATTATACTATACTAAATGAGGATTGTATTCACAGTTTTAACACAAGACTTCTAGACCAGATCAAGGTTCTTTGGTTGTAGAATATTGGCAGAAATGGTGTGTGTTCACATATTGGAGTAACAGTCTCTATGAATCGACAGCATACCCACCTATCAAGACCCTGCTGTACCACTGCTAAGGGAATATTTAGGCTAGTGACTATATGTGTAATGGTTGACCCTCTTCAGTTTCTGAGCTACAGACAAGTTTATATCATAGCTCAGTTTGGAACAAATTTTTATAAAACATATCTTTGTTGTTTGTATTCTGTAAAATCGCTGCCAATTTGAGGTGAAAATCCAGTCATATGCACTGAATTATGTTTACCTCTTGAAAAGGCTGCATATCTATGAACACGTAGCCTGCACCCGCTGTGGGAAAAAAAAGTAAAAATGTAATTCATGTTTAATGCACAACGAGCCAAATCATAGCTTGCTATAATGTGGATATTGATTTCGATTAAGAACCATTTGAGCACAACTATATGATATTTGTCATGCTATATCAAACATCTTGTAATATTGTAGTTCCCCTCAGCCTTAGTGCTTTGACAGAATTCAGTTTCCTTTTTGTTTTTCATCCATCAGTGCTCTCTCACTACAATAACCAGCATATAACCACTGGGAATTCTCCCCCCATGGTGATAAAAAAACTGTTTTTTTACATGTACCATTCATGCAAAGTCTTATAAATATAGCCATTATATTCTGATTCCTAGCGGTAATGTTAGCTGTCTGGCTTCCTTCTTTTTCAGCTAGTGGAAAAAATCAGCCTGCCCTGATTTATCTATCCCAAAGCACTTATAGTTTTTCAAAAGTTCATTTAAATCATGAGGAGAGGATTTTCCTAGTCTTTTAACTGGAAAATGTCACTCTCAACACTACTGTAGGAGGCAACAGATGTAAGAACAGATGTAGCGATGGTTATATCTTTCATTTAGGCCGGAGTACCCCTTTAACATACTGCAGTCTCTCCCAAACCTGCTCCTGGAGGCAGATTGTTGTCAGCACATTTTAGTTCTTTTCTGCTCCCAACGCACCTGATCCAACTAATCAGCTCATTAAAAACCACTTGCTAGGGTGCACGGAAAAAGGAAAAGCAGGAAAAGCACAAAACCATATAGGACAGTAGGCCTCCAGGAGCAGTTTGAGAAATACTGATACATTGTAAAGCTTGTGTTATACAGTATGTGGGCAGCTGGTGGCCTAGTGGTTAGGGAGTTGCTCCTGCGATCAGAAGGCTGTGGGTTCAAGTCCCAGGATTCCGAGTGGCACCACTGAGGTAACCTTTAGTAAGGTAGCGGAAAATGAAGTTTTGCCAAGTCTGTTCTAGTACAGGGAACATTCAAGAGTAACCACTTGGATGCATGCAGATGGTAGCTACTAGAACTGAGAAAAACAGGTACTGAGATATTTTGGGAGTTTACCCAACAAAGCTTTGTAGATAAATATATACCAGTGCTGTTGTCTATGAATGGTTAATGATGTCCAGCCAACTAAATTATAGAGAATGCAGTGATGAGTGAGAGATTTTGCATTAGAAATAAAACGCAGTGATGCATAATACACTAATCCAGGCTCCTTATAAGAGAAATTGGTGGATCCGTCTTCACTAGCTTTTTCAAGATATGCATGCTTCATTTTTTAAATGTAATTTCTGGCATTTAAAACTAGAGTATAACCAAGTCCAAGCTTTTAACTGGAGACAATGAGACTGGATACCTTGAAGTACTGAAGTGTGCTCAATGGGTAACTGTAATCTGTAACCTTGTGGAGGCTGCACCACAGCTTAAAAAGTTCTGAATATCTCAGGCTGTTGAAATCATAATGATCACACTGCAGTACTTAAATTCAAACGAAACTCAAAGTGTTCATCTTTTCATATCTCCTGAGCCATTAATCTCTTCAGCCTTCAAGTGCAAATTAGTTCATGTTTCTTCAGTTGGTGTGTTTGGTTCAGTGGCTTTATGTCCGACTGTTCCTTTCTAGAAATAAGGATAGCAATGATGTATGGTTGGTTTAACGGCAGGCCAGACCATTTTAGCACTCCTCTGTGAAACTCCTGAATATTAAGCAAAATGCACTGGGTGACTTGAGTACATCTAGTTTCCCTGACAACCATCAACACTCTAAATGATTAAGCTGTAATTGGTGCCACGCAAGAACATTGGCTACGATAATGTCACAGAATGAGGCTTCATGTTCAGTCTTGTCTCTTCTATGCAAGACTATGCAGGTCTTTCACTCTCACACTCAATCCCTGGCCATACTCGTCTCCTTTAGTCCACTTCACTTTGCCAATCATATAGCTTTGCCCATAATAACAGCCCTGCTGTAATGACCTTTGTTGCCCGCTGTGATTAGCCAAAATCCTCCACCATGGCTACTATATTCTCTTAAAAGTTCATGTTCCATCTTTTGTGGGAACAGAGCTATATGCGAGTTGTTGCAACAGGCAATTTGGGAGGCTACATCTCCAGCCTATAATGGCTTCTATTTCACTAAGAGCCTCTTTGAAACCATGCTGATGGTCAGTGTAGACAATGCTGTCTGATCCACGCTTTGATAGGCTTCCCTGACAAATACCTGCGGTCCTATGAACAGAGTTTATAAGAACACAGTACACATTCTCTGTCTCTCTTCACTTACCGTCCCCATGGCAACTCTTTCAAATGGCAGCATACTTGCTCTTCCATCTCACCATTTCCATCCAATTTTCTGCCCCAAAATATAAATGACCGCGCCAAGCGAAACAAACCGCTTTCTCGCCCTTTTTTGGTCTTGCTCACGCATTTCCCCTTTTCATCACAATTTTTAGATATGTGCCACATACTCAGATCCGCGTCGGCTACTAACAGTGATTGCACAATGGCCTAAATATCGCATCGAATTCCTCTATATGTACACTGAGGGATCTATAGGCCTTATATTCCAAATAATATGGGGCAACAGATGCAGCGCCTCATCTTCCATGGCCTCATTTCAAACAATGCATTCCAATATTAAAATAAACTCAAGACACTAGGGCTATGGCAGGGCTATGATAAGTCTTGCAAGGTATAGTATGGCAAAACTATAGAATATTATATCCCCTAGGCTTTATATTCCCCAGGGCTAGTTCGATATGTTTCTTAAGCTTGAGTTTAAGCTTGGAGTTACAAGTGACCAAATCTGTCTTATTTGCTTACATATCCACCTTGGTGGCCGCATTAATGATGCATGCGTACATACGCTGCCTAGGATGGGTCAGGCAAAACCATTCATATTTATGAGATTAGATCTTGATGTGTACTGTTCTCTAATGAATCTAGATAGCAGAATGATCATGCTCTATATTCAACTACAGCATACAAATTAAAATGACATTATCTAAATGTCTGTTCATCTCTTCATTTTTAAGCTATAATATGTGATTTGCAGCACTAACTGTCTTGTTACATGTTCTGACATTAACAGCCACCGTTTTGATGTGATCTGACTGATCAAACTGAGATACATGTTCAGAGGTCTGATTTCAGAAACCACCTCTGAGTGTGACTCATGTTGGGCTGGATTTCTTGTGGCTGGATTTCAAATTGGATGTCATGTGGCTTTCTGTCATTCTGACTGTAGAAAAAGTCTCCTGTCTCAGGTCAGATATGCCAAAAAATGTATTTTAGTTACTTCCAAGCTGCCAAAGATAGTATGCAATGACATTACATGCAAAAAAAGGTTCTACATGCATGAACATGCGGCTCCAAGCCAGAAAAAGATGGCTTGATGTTGGATGAAATGTATTAAAGTGGCATATTGGATAAATTGTGTTCCTAATATATACCATCTCTTTGGTTCTCCATCAGACCCAGGACTAGACAGAAGTGGCACTATTATCTTTGATTGGCTTTCAGCACTTTTAAACTGAAGTCTTACATTTATATTTGAATAAATATTTTAAATTGAATATAGCTTTCTTCCGATTGTTTTCCAAGCTGAAATGTACATTAAGCTTTACTTCCAGTTACAAAGTATGTAGTCTATACTAAAATGATTTACAAATTTCCTCTGCTAATGTATAATCAAATGATTTTCTTTTCTTCCTGCGAGAATCAAGGTGACATTTACCTGAAGCGCCTTAAAGATTCATCAGTTTTCGAGAAACTTAGCCTCTCGAAGCTAAACATATTGATATTATTACCGAACTACATTTCTTTATGTGTAAATTTTATATGACATATCTTTATTTCCATATATAGCACATACTGGCTGGCACTGTCTTATGCCTGCCTCTCACACACTACCTCTCTGTGACATGAGACATGTGTACAGCAAGCAAATTCTACAGACAGCCTTATTTGGAATCAACAAATGCTCAAATCGGTTACTTTTTCCTCTTAATATAATATGTTTAAGAGCATGGTGCATTTGGTTCATGCGGGGCTCCTCCTGAGCATCATATCTTTTTGCAATGCTTTTCTATGGAGCTGTGTAAAGCTGTGTGTGCATGATTGAATTCCTGTGTCAGCACTGAGTGCACCTGAAAGTAGCTTGACAAGTTTGGACAGATGCAAACTTTGAGAGTGAATCTGAAGTCATGCCAAACAGGAATTTGTTTTCTTCATTTTAAAATAGCTGACCACAGTGAGCAGTCTCATGCCTCTATTTTTAGAAAGGCTTTACATCAAAAAAATGATTCCAAACAGATCCTCTCTCTAAACCTCGTAAGAACATTCCTTTTGGTCAGGTGTAAAGATTAAAATGGATTTACACCTAGAAAGAAAATTATTCTGAACAAAGTTTATGTGAAATTATAGATCATGACTGCATAGTAAAGGAATTTAAACCTACGGAATCAATTGCTGATGAAGGTGTTTATAAATATATGCACATACACACACACTAAATAGACAAAAGTATTGGGGCACACCTGTTTTTGAGGGTTTGGGCTAGGCCTCTTATTTCCTGTGAAGGTCAATCTTCAGCATACCAAAACATTTTAAACAACAACATTCTTCCAACAGCATGACTACCCCAGTGCAAAAGGCAAGCTCCATAAAGACATAGTTGGATCAGTTTGGTGTGGAAGAACTTGAATGACCCGCACAGAGCCCTGATCTCAACCCCATCCAACACCTTTGGGATAAACTGGAATGGAGATTGTGAGCCAGCTCTTCAACATCAGTGCCTGACATCATAAATGCTCTACAGAATGAATGGGCACAAATTCCCACAGAAATTCCAAAAACTTGTGTACAGCACCACGCTTCCAACTTTGTGGACATAATTTGGGGAAAAGGCCCTTTTCTATTCCAGCATGACTGCCCCCCAGTTCATAAAGCAAGGCCAAACAAGAAGAGTGGAAGCTGTTATAGCTGGAAAAAGGGGACCGTCTACATGTTAAAGTTTAGGTATTTGAATGCAATATCATTCAAGCATTGAAGTAAAGTTTACCCTGTTGGTGTAATAGTCAGGCATCCAAATACTTTATATATACTGAAAGGTACTATATATATATATATATATATATATGTATATATGACTACCACTTTTACTAGTAAGAATACTAATAATTACAATAATAACTGGTCAAATCAGCCAAATGTTGTCATACAATACAGAGGCAATGCATCAGATGTCAGCCCCTAGAGGAGTTTTTGTGGGATGCTCCATTTATTAGCTTCATGTGAGCCTCCGCCTCTCCTAGAGGTGCATGGTTATCTTCCTGCCCTTTTCAGGATATGCTGTGGTGCCTTGGAGATGATCATAGCAGTATTTGTATCTGTGTAAATATGGTAAAAAACACATTAAGTAAAACTATTTCTGAGTAAAATACATCACATTTGTGGTGCACAGCCTTGAATGCCTGTGGAAATTATTTTTTTTATCAGAAGAGCAGTGTCCGAACACAAAAATGACACTAGACATTTCCATTAGAGCCATCCAATGGCGATGCATTCAAAGGAAGCTAATTATTCCAGTAAGAATTCAGTAAAAGTGATTGGTATAGAGTCTGTTCCAAGTCAAAATAGCAGAGGTGACGGATTAAAGAAACACTCAAAGAGAGAGAGAGAGAAATAGTAGGGTTTTTTTAAAGCTATGGAATATCCAGGTTTGAAAGGAGAAATTGATTTTTCACCCTTGCTGGAATTTTTACGACGTGGCATTGATGTGTAACACCGGCTTTGAGACTGTGACAGTGATTTGTGAATGTTCCGTCTTCTTGGAGCTTACTTGAACTGCAGTTGCTTTAGCTTGTAAAATGTTGATTAGCGAAAATGAATCTGATTGGCCACACCCAACTCATATGTGCATTTGTGCAGCACAAGGTCTTTTCAGCCAGGTTTCAGGATCCCTAATGATTTAAGGCCTTTTAAAGAAGTTCAGTCAATAATGCTAAGCTCCTAACAATGAACGGAAGCAAATAGCCACTGATCAGCATTATTCAAATAACTGGTGACAACTAGCTTCCAGTAATAATTAGGAACACATAATATTGAACAGCATATAAGGTTGAACTGTTCCTAACTGAAGTGCTGAGCATCCAGTTTTTGCTTGTTTCTGAGAGCAGAGCAGTTTCAAACCGCTCTTTTCTTCCACTGTTATTTTTGTTTTGCACTTTAAATTGATAATGAATGTATTGTAGTCACTGAGCATTTGAGATTTAAAAGGAAAAGGTGTGCTTGGAAAAAACAATCTCCAAAAGGGTTAGGAAAAGTAACATTTTTTGCTACATACCCAGGCTTGAACATACCCAGTTTTATCATTGCCAGCAAGATCTTATCCCTATGCTTTTGCATTGTAGTGTTAAGCAACATAGAAAAGCCTGGTTATTCCATATACCCAGATTTAAGATGATGTGTTGGTGTATTGCTGTGTCATTAGTGCATAAATGAAGTCTGAACTGTAACAAAACTGTAACTAAAAATAAGCCATCAATGCCATAGTTAATCACCATTTAGGTGTGACTAAATATCATGATTGCCATGGCTAATTCTGCATTAACATTGTCATTTTCAAATGAAAGATTATCTATCCACTCGCTTCAATTTACGTCAATGTTTGAAATCCATGTAAAGTGAGTCATATTGGTGGTTAGAGGCCCAATAATGTAGCAGGTCCCATCGCTTTCCAGTGATCCAGTGCAGGAATGGCTTGTGTGAAGATGATTGAAAGCTAGCGATGCATGAGGAGAGCTCATAATTGAAAAATGAAACTTACCTTAAATGCAACTGTTTGCCAAATGAAACCATAAAGGGAACCTGGGAGAGCTTTGGATCTTTTCCCAGCCTCTAAATGTTCTGTTTTTTCATATGGGGCCAACTGCTTAGCTTCCTTTTAGCATTGCAGGTGTGTTTTTTTGTGCAAATAGCTCATTCAAAAATGATCACTAAACGGGTACTTATGTAAAGAAAGAAAAGAAAAGTTTGACTTATGGTTATGTGGCTTTGCAGCGATTTAGCAACATCTTTTAAAACTGACCCAGGAAAAACAAATGATATTAGAATAAGAACAGTTTTGGATTAGATCCCCAGGTGCAGGATACGTGATGAGAGTCCTGCTATTCCACTTTAGTGTGCTTGGAGAGAGCATCTCTTTGTGCTTAACCAATTCAGGGACATTACCAGCATAACTTCTGTCTGCATAAATGTTTTATTTGCTCAGAAACTTATTTGATTCATTGTGACCAGTGGCTGGAGGCATGAATTAATTTTTAAATACATAAATATATATATATTAAGGAAACCCATGGAACACAAACAAATTAGTGTGGTGTCCAGGCAGCATTAAGCAACATGTTGTTGGTGAGCTTGATGGGGAATTAGAGTGGAGGGTTTAGCAGCTGCTTTAATGCTATAGGCCACTCATTACCAGACCGTGCTGCCTTTGGCATATTCAACAAACTCTAATGGCCTTCCTTTAGAACCCAGCAATACGTTGCACGGAGACCTGGGGCCACACTGTCACTTTCTCACTTAACCCTAATTTGTTGGTACTGGCTACTGACATGTTCCCTTTTGTCTCTGAATGACTTTAAATAATTAAAAATGAATGAATAAATAAAAAACATAACTGGAAGATACTTTTACTCTGTCGGAAGGTCTGGATGATACAGCCATTCTGTCCAAATCTGAAATCTGGTCAAGTTAGATCTGTATGGAAGGTAACTATCAGCTTCCTCTCAGTGGCGTTCAGGACAACCGGACTGACAATAAAGAACTGTTGTTTGACAGATGCTGTTTACAGGGAGAATGTGTGCTGTGCTCTCATTTTCTATACCACCTATTAGTTTTCTAGCTTGGAAAACAAACTGTACCTACATACACACATCTGAAATGAAGTGCTTCCTTTTTCCTAAACACATATGCATATACTCAAACTGTTCTACCATGCTACTCCAGCTACTCCAACTGCCTCTGCACATACTCTTTAATTATTATATACTGCACATTCTTTATCCTGTTGATGGCTATTTTTGCACAATTATTTATTTATTGTTCTCTAAGAATCGGCTTGTGATTTGGGTCATACTGTTCACAACCAATGTGTGCATCGCTGATGTAGACCCCAGGATGGGCTCCAGGTACCTGTGACCCTAGTAAGGAGTAAGCGGCTTCAGAAAATGAATGAATGAAAGATACTATTCATACAAACCAGATTTGATAAAAGACATACTGGTGTTCTAACTTGCTAGCTTTAAAAACATCCAAGCTAGTTTAGGAATCAGTCACTATGGATGACTTTGGTTTATATTTGTATGGAGGGTAGCCAAGGTACAGAATGTACAGAGCTATTTTTCAGCAGTTGCTGTCCCGTACTTGAAAACAGCTGCAGATACAATTGAAGTCATGCTCAGAGGTTCTGGTGCACAAAGCCGGCTGTATCTGCAGGATCATCCACCAACAAAGTTCCCATTGAAGATTGCTGCTGCTGCTGCTGTAGTAGCATCTGCCTGCAAAAGCTTTCTGGCAATGTCTACAAAGTGCACTAGGCTAATGGAGCATATGAGCAGTGAGGCCTTTTGATGGGTGAAATAGGGTCTTGGTGAGAGTGGAACCTACCCATTCATACTGAGGTCCTGGCGTGTTCCTGCCGAAGTGCCCCGTTAGAAATCAGATGCAGGAGGACTAATGTTTTAAAAATGTTCTCTCGATTTAAAACATCAGACCTAAATTATGTTTCATTCCAGTCTAAATACTTGAACTGCGTTTTCATTGCAGATGTGTTAGCCGCTCTACTGGGCTGTGAGAAAGAGCTGCAATATCAAAAGACCCTTTCCCTCTCTCTGTCTTCAGTACTTCATCGTAAGGCAAATAAAGTTCGGAATTTGGTTTCATTGCTGTGCAAATGACTCTATCTGCTTGGCTATCCGTCATTCTCGGTGGGGGGAACAGAGTGCTTGCTGCAGGGTCTGCATGCTAACATGTGTTCATACATTTTCTCTCTTTTTTTACGAAGAGGGACATGGTGGAATCAAAGGCTAACAGAGTGTCTCTCAGTATTACCACAATACTGAAAGCATGCATGCTAAGCCCCGCTGTCACTATAAGATGAGAGGAAAAAAGTGGGTCATGCAGAGCGCCGCAATAATATTTGAGTTCCAATTGGAAACATCATCGCCTCTCTGTGGAATAGAGCGTTCGGCAAGAGACTGTTTTCACAGCCTACAAAGTGAAAGTCTTTTTTTCAGTGGGCTTCTCATGAGGTTACCGACAGCCCAGGCTCTTTCCCAAAGACTTTTTTATGAATATGGCGAGGATGATGAAGGCTAATTATACCTCGGTGAGTGAGCTACATCATCACAGCAACCTGGGAAAGCTTCCAAAGCACTGGCCCCCCACACACACACTCTTCTATAACTGACGTCACAGCCGTTTGTAGTAGGCACTCTTTGAGCTATGACGTGCAAGCCATTGGGCTCTTGTCTGGAGCCACATCATCTCCTTTCATTCTCTCCTTCTTAAGGTAGTATAATGTTTTTTGGCCTTGTGAAGCATTACATAGTAAATCATTTGGTTGAACATGGATTTTTACATATGAATTAATTGCAAGAATTATCGTGGGTAGAGAACATAAATCTTGTCATACAGCTCTGGGAAAAAATAAGAGACCACTGTAATTTAGTTTTAAATCAGCTTCTCTATAAGTATGACAACCATTCCATGCCAATGTCTTTTAAATTCCTACATAAGCACCTCATTCTGCTTTATGAGGGACTGATTAGTGATCACCTGAATCAAATCTTATTTAATGAGAAGTATAAAAAAACACTGCTGTAATCAACAGTCTCCTCTCGCAAAATGTGACCAGTTGGATGGCAAATCCCTACTAGAAGAACATCAAGGGTAATTATTACCATTTAGTTTAAGAGTGAGCAAGAAATTTGTTTTTTTTTTAATTAATCAAGTTCTGTAAACACTGTATCATTTCTCTTATTTTGATGTATTGTCATTTCTTTTAAAATGATGCTTTAGAGAACATTATCTTTATTTGGAAATTAGGAGAAATATTGTCTGCAGTTCTCAAAAACTAAGGCAAAGCTGTTCAGTTACTTGCACCTATAAAAAGACGAAACCTGAAAAACTAAACATTTTTGCAGTGATATCTTATTTTTATCCAGAGCTGTATTCACATGTAAAGACAGTTAATAATAATTTGCATTTCAAGGCAAGTAATAGTAACACAGGTCAACAGGTCAAAATCATCAGAGATAAGTTTATGTGGGTTTTGTAGTGTTTTTCATGCTGATTTTAAATCTGTGTTTAGTTTTTCCTGCACGTACAGTTTTTGTGATGAAGCTAGTTATATATTGCATGATAGTTGGTATAA
>JBBPCY010000142.1:16583516-16598617 GCA_037974405.1 Brachyalestes nurse | reverse complement strand
TATTTGAGAAACGAGGAAGTGTATCAGAACTGGATCAAACACTTTGATGAGCCTGTTGGTGTATAAACGTCATTATGATGTCATAATATGCAAATTACATACGTATATTTATACCCCACATAAACTTTGGGTCATGCCTAACATTTTTCTAATTTACAGTAAGTCTCTATTTTAACCCCTTTTAAGCCACAAGCTTTTGAAATATTGATGTCTAAATCCAGTATTTCTTTAAAAAACCCTGGTGCTTAAAGAGTTAATTAATTAAAAATAAATAAATAAATAAATTTCAAATAACAAAAAAAGGCTGTGAATTATGATAGCACAGCTACACATACACACTGTCATGTGTTATCTGTGTTACTGACAGGCCGGGAAAAAAAAATAAGAAAATGTGGCCATAAATTCCTTAATCCCAAATTCACAGTTAAGTCATTTCAGATAAACTTGCTGACATGGCATCAGACACTGTTGATATACCATCTATAAACATAAGCATCTTTATTTTAAACGAACACAAAAACAAAAACTGACATGAGGGTCAGACATAGGACTTAAACTAAAGGAGATATAAGGAAAAACAAAACTATAATGACGGTTGACCCACAACTGAACAAGATACACAACCCCCTTATATACATCTAACATGAAACCCAACCACCAATAATGAACACAAACACTAAACCCAAACAAAACACAGCTGTGACTCCTTACTCTTTCTAAAACACCCAATCATACTTCAAAATAAAATCACAAAACAAAACCTAAATACAAACTTAAACAAGGGCGGCCTCCAGCAGCCGCTCTCAGGCCATGACAGTACTCCCCCTCCTAGGGCGCCAAACACCCCAAGAGCGGAGGAGGGGTAGGCGGTGGCAAAGGGAAGCATCCCATGAGCCCCACCTGGCCTCTCACAGGACTACATCCTGGCCGGCGCTTCGCACAGCCAGGGCGGCCCGGGTCCCATAGGACTCTCCCCTTTGAGAGTCCCAGTCCATGCCTGTGGAGCCCCACACCAGGAGCCCCTCACTGTCCTCGGGGGTGGAGATCCCTACCGGGAGCCCATTACTGTCCTCAGGGGCGGAGCATCTATTTAACTGTTTCGCGACTTGCACAAATACTCTTCTGAAGAAAGACAGTTATTGAATTTTGTTTAGTATCTAGCTCCAAAGACTGAGAATAATAATTGGTTACAGCTGGGCTGCTTTTGTAAAATAAATGTTTGATGTCATGGTAGATGCACTATGGTTTTATAGTGCCCTGAAGAAGCTTTCTTTTTCTTACTTTTTTAACACATCATTGCTGCCAAAAGCAGTTTTAAATCACAAGCAGTGCAGCATTTGGGGCATTAAAATTCGTCTGACCATTACACCAACAAAAACTTTAATGTGGAGTTGGCACCCTCTTTGAAGTTATAACAGCTTCTACTCTTCTTGGAAGATCTGGCATTGTCCAAAATGTCTTGGTATGCTGAAGCATTTAGATTGCCCTTAATTGGAAGAAAAGGGTCACCTACATTCACTAATTAAGAGGTTTCCCAATACTTTTGCCCATACGTTGTAAGTGTTCCTATTATTATTTTTGGATAAACTATTGCTTTAAAATCACTCGATATGTCCTCCTGAGACTCAGCGATCCATTTTTGTCTACTAGTGGACAATAAGACCTTTAAGTGAAGCATAATTTATGCAATCTGTCAAGAGGAATGGGATTTCTAGTGACGCCACTTTTATGGGGTTGTGCCTTGTGCATCTCGTAGAATCTTCTGAATTTTATGGTGACAAGGAAAATTAAAGATCAATTTATTTGTAGATTTTGTGTTTCTGTTGCTGATGATCATTTTTGTTTCTTCAATATGAGTCTAAACAACATGAGAGTCTAAACCCTTTAAAACACAACTTTTATTCAGTGTCCTCTATGTTGGACATCAGAGCTTACTACTTCCTGTCTTAACCAATTTTCATTCATTGAATGGAACCATTGAGGTTAATGAAGCAGAAACAGTTTTACTCAGACTTGTGGAAGAGGAATTGGACCTAGAGCTGTCAGGACATGAGGTGGAGGACGGCCTGGCAGTAGATTTGGAATTTGAAAGCTCAGAGGAGGATATATCAGCTTTCAAGGAGCCTGAGCAGGGGCAAAGTAATGATACCCAGTGTCCATTATGGATAAGAAGCAATGCTTAAGCCAGAACTGTGACGTTTGTTGGGATTACAGTACACACACACACACACACACACACAATCAGCTGTAAACTTGCATTTAACTATACCTCTCCTTTTTTAATTACATTTCAACCTTGTTTTGGAATAAAATAAATTGCCAGACAACAAATGCAACTGCTAGTGACACCTCTGAGGTTCTCTTGAGCAAGGTACCGTCCCCACACACTTGTCATGCTGTTCACTCTGTGTGCTGTGATGTGTTCACATATGACAGAATGGTCACTTTCACTTTGACCACAACACCTAAGAATGGTGGCCTTCTGATAACGGGTGAAAAAACTGAACAGAAATCCAATTGAAAGTGAATACAATATCATTACATTTTGTGATCAACCAAGACCTGATGTTCACCACAATGGACATAACATAAAAATACAACACTTCTTTCAACCATAATACTTAAAATTTTAAGTATTAAAAAAAATCTAAATACCTAAACTTTTTTTCTGGGTCTCAGGAGGACATTTGTATGTATATACTACAAAATAGATTCCAGTCCTGCTGAACTGTCGTGTTTTGTCACAGAAACACAGAATGTGTCCTTAATGACCTTAATCCTGTGAGAGAAGTTGGAGCGATGGCTGAGGTGCAGGAAGGCTGCGAGCTGAAGGCTGCGAGTGGCTGTGGTGGAGGAGTAAATGTGAGCAGTGTGCCATTTATAGAGCTGTGCCTGATTTAGGAGAGTGGTGGGAGCAGAGGCTGTAGATCCCACCCAGGCTCTCCCTGACCGGGTCTCTCTTTTTTTTTTTTCTACTGATGCTGTGTGCAGCAGGAGAGGGATTTACAGAGATGAAGAACAGAGCGCTTTGCTTTCTGTGCTCCAGCCCTGATCCCACACCTGTCCCAGCCTGCTGTATTTACCAGGAAGAAAATACGACCCCACAGAAATACCACCCACCAGCATCTGCGTGCAGGGCTCTGAGAAGAAGGTTTATATCCCAAATCAGTGCCAAGAATCGTCAGCCCGATATGAGGCAGAGAGCCAGGTGAAGGGAGTCAGTACAGGCTGAGAAAAAGGAAAATGCGAAGAAAACAGGGAGACAAACAGGGATTGATGATGCTTATTAGGATAAACTATATCGATGGACTGTCCATTGAGGAGTGCAGAAAGCAAATGAGCATTCATCCAGAAGTGGATTCAGCCATGCAAATAAAGCTCATTAATTATTGATAAGCGGAAATCGTATGTGAGTTTCCAGCGAGGGAAAAAGAAAACACGTGCATCCCCAAGTGACCCCCCACATCCTGCTGAGAAGCTGTCAGTAGGGACATTGGCAGCTCCGACGATCTGTCATCCATATTCCTGCCTACGATGTTCCAGCTAATCACCACAGCTCCCGGGACAGCAGGGGACCGCAGTCACGTGGGCTTAAGCTGACTGGATTCAGATGACAAGCCTGTCACATTAGCCAAACATACTGACTGCCCACCCTCTAAGATGTCTGTCCAAGAAGGGCCATGTTGCCTTCCCTGGCTGTGGTCCACCCCGTTCCTGGAGCAGACGGCTGTCCCGTGGCTCAGCTTAGTGCCACTCTCCAACTTGGATGGACAGCACACTTTTACACAGCGAGGTGACCGAATGTCACTGTAAAGTCACTGCTACCCAGTCCATAATGCAAGACTAGTGGGTCGCTAGGCTAATTGATATAAATAAGCTTTTACCTCGGTGTTGATGGCTTGAGAAAAATCTCGGCTGTAACAGTGCAACCCCATTCATCACAGCGGAGGAATCGATCAGCCCTCATTTTCTCTACAATACTCTTTGCATGAGAGTCTGTAATGTGGACGGGAAAGAGGGGAGTGGCAATTAAGACTTTGTTCGGGTCCAAGTTCAAACAGCCGGGCCATCGGATTGTGTCTGTGTCCATTCTGGAGCATCTCTACCAACTGAGTTCAATCACTGCATCGTGTCACTCTACGCGCTTGTGGATCAAGTTGGATGTTTACTTTGTTGGGGATCGATGTGACATTAATCAGCAGGATTCTGCTTTTGTTTACCGAGTGGGCCTCTGAGGCTGGAGTGTTTGGGTGGGCTCTTCGTAAACACTCTCCATCCTGAGGGAATTGAAGGATAGACTCTCAGTCAGCATTTGTCCTTATTCCAGATGCCTCATTGATAATCGATTTTACTCCACTTCACTGTATAGCCTCAGTCCCACACGCAGCCCCACTGACCCTGAATACAAAACTCATGTGGCGCTGTTGGCGGCTGATTTAGGAGAGGAGTTTAGGATTAGAACGAATCCTTATCAGTAAAGCCATTCCCACACTGCATTCCTCACAGTCACACACACTCACCATTAGTTGGAGCAGCTCTGTGCTTTTAGTTGATTTGAATCTGGCTCAGAGAGGTGACCACTTTCCACGGGCAAGATGAAGTGCTTTGTCTTTGTCTTTTTTTTTCGTTTTGTGTGTATCTGCGTTTAGAAGGACACTTTGGGCTCAACAGTCAAAGCCTTTTGTTTAGTGAAATGCAAAACGTGCTTCTTTCTGTCATGCAGATGCATCTGAGGAAGGGCTGCACAAAAAAGTGGGTGGAGATATTACATGTGACATGTACAACTGATTACAAATTTGACTTGATTTATTAAAATCCACAGCGCCACATGGTGTCCGGGTTTGCGTTTATTCTCTGCCTAGCTGAAAATTGCATAGATGTCTCAAAAGACATGGCTGAGACAGTAGCCGTTACAATTAGAGAGAGGCGTGTGCTGGAACAATGTTCACCATGAAAATAACTGTTCAGACTTTCTGAATCAGATGTATGTGTATGATCCAGCTGACATTTCACTAATTATTATGCAGTTAGTGGGCAGGGCTGTGCGTAGTGGGTGAAATAGAGGTATATTAACAGCAGCAGTAACAGCAGCATAAGAAACAATGAACTGTAAAACCCCAGTTCCCTTCAGAACAAGACACGGCACATATTAAAGTGAGAGGCTACGATCTTGAAGTTATACAATTACTGCACATATTTAACATAGGATACATACACTCAGTTCACTTTACATCAGTGATGGATGAAGGAAACCACCTCATGCCTTTAAACACCCATAACCTTATTTTCACATTCATTTTAAAGTGGCATTTGGCAAACTCCCTTGTCCAGAATGACTTACAGTAATCAGTTGAGGGTTAAGTGTTTTGTTCAAGGACATCCTGGTAGAAAGTGAGGGGGTCTGAACCTGCAATTTTGTGGTCATGGGGTTCACAAGCAAATATTTTACCCACAAAGCCACTACCACCCTTTTAAATGAACTGAAAGTAATAAATACATTCTGAATGAGCTTATTTTGTCTGGTCATGTGACTATACCAAAATATGCTGTTTCTCTCCTTTAGGGTCACATTTAAATAACACAAAAATGGTTAACTGCAATTAACTACACCATTGTGATTCATTACGAGACCTAATTCCTAATCCTAAACCTCCACCCTAGCCCTTACAGTTTGCATGATTAAAATGGTTGGATCCTGGTGTTTTAAAGACCCAAGTTGGGTTTCTATACTAAGTAAACTATCTTATTTGTTTCTTATTTTAGTCAATGTCCTAGAAATTATCAGAAGCTTACATAACACTTTCCTGTCTTATACAACACTTCCAGATGTTACATGAATGAGCTCCATATGTTTACCTGGGCATCTGATTTACATATGAATCTGCGCCTGTATCTGTGTGTGTGTGTGTGTATGCTTGTATGTGGCCAAGAAAGGGAAAACTTTGGACGCCAGCAATGTAAGGACATAGCCTACCAGTGGAATACTGCAGATTTAATTATGCATGTGTTTATCTTAAAGTACTTACATCAGGTATTTTCTGTCTGCTTGCTGTGCTTATTTATTTCTAATTATGGATTGGAAGAACCTCCATGGAATGGGTACCTTCCCAGAGGCTTGGAATCAAAGCTAGAGGAGATGCACTCTGGGACTGAGGGGGTTTCGGGGGAGCACAGAGAAACACTTCACACTACATGAACCCCCTCTACATTTCCTTTGTTTTATGCTTTCCTCCTTGGGACGATACATCGCCAAGCAAGGGAAACAGCAGAAGTTCTAGATGAAGGGGGTAGCAGGGGTTCGGTGTAGAAGAGAAGCGGCTGTGCTCTGCTCTCTCCACAGGTGTGCACCAGGCCTTTGTTTTCTTTTTTCCTTCTTCCAGTCACAGTGCAGTACATTATGTTGCTGCAAAAGTATTCTTTGTCTCTGTTGCTTAGTAAGATCCTCTTGAAGGCAAGAATTTGGCAAAAAGGACTGCCATACCACATCTTACCTCCTGCCTATTTCTTCTCAAATCTTTGCCGATCCACAATTTTTATACTCATGCACATTCTCCTTCAAAAGAATTTCATTAACTTGTTTTTCTTGACCAGAAGGCCCCAAGCCTCTCTCTCTGCATCCTCATTTCTCATTTTTGCTGTTTCTGATATTCCATTCAATAACTTGCCTCCTGGCGTCCTCCGCACCGCTCCCTATTTAAGATTCATTTCAGGCGAGGCAGCAGCTTTGTGCAATTTGGGAGCCACTAGCTCTGATTTGAGCTTTGAATCCCTGTTAGGCATAGATTGATTTCACATGGGCTCATGGGGCATCTTACTATGCCTACTCACCACATGACTTGTTAGAAGACACACACACATGCAAGTAAATAGGACAGTACTGGATCAACATCATGGCTAGAAATTCCTGAAACTAGTGACACCAGGAAGAAAGTGATGTGGTAAAAAATAAATAAATAAATAAACACATGAAGGAGTTTTACATTGATATCTTACATCTAGCCACTTCAGAGCAAAGGCTGAAGGCAAAACTAATAAAGGTTTATCTTATCTTATCTCTTATCTTATTTTCATTCTCAAGCCAAGATTCAATTAGATTTTTACAAATATTTTATTTATTAATGTTTTATGCGTGTTGTATGATTGGATGTTTCTGTCTTGACTCTACAGAGCTCTAATTATATCACATGGATTGACTCAGATAATGAAATATCAATTTTCATTTTCTTTTCTTTTTTCCAGTGTCTGCTGCATTCATGTGAAATAGGCTGTTTATAGCTTATAGTGAAGGTAGTGATTTCAGCATTAATGTGCGCATTTCATAAGCCCCTCCCCGCTCCCTTCTCACTTTGTGTGCCCATATGGGAGATTAAAGAAATGTAGCACAGTGTATCAGAATCCTGACTTATCAGAGCATCAGGTGTACAGTATTAGATTTCTAATCCAGCCCTGCAGAAGAGAATGAGGACCGCTGTTCTAAAGGGTGTGCTAAAGGAGACCTGTGTGGGCCCTGTGTTGAAAAGCTGCCTCTGTAGAGGCAGGGCTTTTTCCTGTGGGTGCGTGAGCATGAGTCAGCCTGTGAGACTGCGAACTCTCCGAAGTCTCTCGGCGGGTCAAAGTTTCAGTGAGGGAGCAGCAACCTCAGAGCACTATAAGGAAGCGCTGCCCCTAACGAAAGGGGGGGTGGTCCCTTTGAAGTGTGAAATGGCGAAAGCAGAGGGGCTCTCACACACACACACACACACGCACACACACACTCACACACTCTGCCTTCACCGGCACACTCCATTCCACACACTCCTCCAATGCCAACCCACTGTTCCCAGGTGGGCCCGGGCCTGTTTCCTTGGCAACCTGGCGAGCAGCATTGAGGAGCGGCGCCAGTGCGCAGATCAGCTCGCTGTGTTTATTTGTTTAGGTCTTTCACACCATGTCGGAGATTAAATCAGGTAATTCTGTATCTGTAGAGGTCCAAGGGCTGTTTATGTTGTCAAAGATTCCTGCCTGCTGTTGCGCTTTGCTGCATGTGCAGCGGTGATATTCGCAAACGCAAACAGAGATTTTAATAAGCAACTGTTCATACCAAGGCAGCTGTTAACAAGCGAGGCATGATCTAGGTGAGAAGGAATGCCATCAGGGCAATTTACAATCCAGTGTTGGTAATGGAAACAATGGCAGCATGTATTTAATGCAGTAGAACAAGTACAAGAAGCTCATGTTCATTCATGAGACCTGTGGATTTTAGCTGGGATAACTGGGATATGTGAGTAAAAGCATGTTTGCGGCTCCTCTTCTCTTTTTTTCTGTCAATCCTGCACTTTTTATATCCCATGGAAGCAGGTAAAAGAGAATAGGTCATAAAGTGGTCATGATCTATTCTCTTTCACCTGCTTCCACATACTGAAATTCCAGTGAATGTTCATCAGCATCCTGTGTCAATATTCACCAGTCACAACAAGCCAGGATTAGATGCTCAAGTCTAACATCTTCCAATGCAAAAATGACTACATCCTGGTGATTTTTTTTTTTTCAAATCAAGTGTATAATTCTTATTTATGCTGCTTTTCTGACCTAAAAGCACTAGGAGTGTAAAACTAGTTTTATACATTTTACGAACATTTACTTTAGTCAGACCCACATAGACATTTTCTCTTATTTATTTCAAGTAGTTTATGTCAGGAAACCATCACAAAGTGCCACTGATCAAAATATTAGGATGAGTATTCCAGTAGTTACAATGTTAAATCATGGCTTTTTCATGTGTCTTACTTCAAAGATTTTGAGATGCACTGCAAACAAATGCGCTCACAAACATCTGTATAAAGCAATTACATCTAAGTGCTTATACATGGCAAACAATCTGTCAATGAGGTGAGTACATTTTTCTTAGTAAGACTGATCTAAATAAGCAGTTATATATAGTTAACATTTCAACAGATTAAAACTGGTGGAAATGTGTATTGTAAACATGAAATAAGCATCAAAGATATTGTTTTCTATGCACGGTAAGACGATAAGAAAGAACTATATTCATCCTGAAGGAAATTGTTTCATTAGCATGATCGGTGCAACATGAAAGAATAAAAGATAATAAGACAATGGAAAGAAAATAAAAAGAAACAGAAACAGTAGTGCAACACAATAACAAGAACATTAGTATAAAAATAACAGTGTAAGACTGACATTGCTGTATGTAAAAATACTACAATACTGTAATCTCCGACTTACTGTGAATATGAAGACAGAAGATGGCTAGCTAATAGGCATTTCAAGCAAAAATACTATTCGCTGTTCACTAGGAATTAATTGACCATTGTTTGTAGATTAGCATCTAATCTCCTGTAACCACACAAATTTTACTGGAAACTGGCAGTAATGATTTCTTTCTTTGTTGTTTAGTGGCAGTTGGCAAACAGCTTTTAAATGCAATAATGCAACCTTCTGGTGGTAGTGAAGCATTTCTGGAAGTGATAACGAAATAATAAACAATGGAAAATATATTCAGTTTGTCACAATTTATTAAATTTATTGCGGTTTAATGACTAATTGAATGTTAATATGCATTAAGGGATTTATTCTGGTTGCAGGCAATATAGATTGCATACGAACTTGCATGGATTTTATATGGTTTTATTTAGCTTCTCTCTTTTTTGTATACATACATGTGTAATCAGCATCTTAGGAACGAAATTTGAGTGTTGAATTGGGACTGGGCCAGCAAAACTTAAATGATTTATACAAAAAAGCCATTCAATAATATAAGTATCATAAGTAGATTGGCTTAACCACACAGTGTTTATTTTTAACTGTACCTTGTAATCAGTATAATTCTGCAGTCTTCACTTTACAGGTTTCAGTGTGTGTATGTGTTTGTGTGTGTGTGTGTGTGTGTGGGTGTGTGTGGGTGTATATATATATATATGTGTACATATATATAATATAATATGATCATAATCCAGCCTTGTTTGCAATACATTGAAGCTCTGTAACTACACAGTAGGGGGCATCTAACAGCTCGGCTTAAAGGCAAAACTAAATAAATAAATAAAAATAAAGAAATAAATCCTAACAAATGAATGAAGAATCAAAGCTGTGATTCTCTGGGCAGCTGTTTAGCCAATTATTGGGTGGTAATGTTACAGTCTGCATCTTCGCTATAAGGCCGTGGTGCAGTGGGCTCCTTAATTACGCATTTGCTGTGCCGACCCCTGGTCTGCACTAACTCCTGCGTTTCTGCTGACACTAAGTGTTGGGGAGAATGCAATGAGCCTTCCCAAGAGACAGGCAGCCAGATATAACACGTAAAAATACTGGACTCATTGGAACCTGAGGGCCAGGATAAACCAACAAGGACTCTTTAAGCAAGGGCTGGAGCTGCAAAATATGGCAGAATTACTGGTATTGAATATCGAGATTATATAACTACGTAATGTGATTATACCAAAAAGTATATTCAAAAATCAACAGTGAGATGTGGTTTAAAACTTGCTTGAATTACTTTAACTGGAGGTAAAAAGTAAAAATGTATTTTTCTATAACTATACATTTTTACTTTTGTTGAATTGATGAACCACAACATTAAAGCCACTGATAGGTGAAGTAAATAACAAGGGAAATTTCTGGCAGGTGAAGAATCCGTTCTTGAGGTTGGTATACAGTGGACAGTACTTATCAAATGTGGTCCAGAGAAGGACAACCAGTGAACTGGTGACAGGGTCATGGGTTCTGTGATCCCACAGAAGAGCTACTGTAGCACACATTGATGAAACATTTATTCCTGGCTATGGCAGTAAGGTGTACGCAGTGCATCACAGCTTGCTATATATGGAGCTGCATAGCTGTAGACCTGTGACACTGCCCCTGTCCACCACTGAAAATGCATACAATGG
This sequence comes from Brachyalestes nurse, assembly GCA_037974405.1. Lineage (NCBI taxonomy): Eukaryota > Metazoa > Chordata > Actinopteri > Characiformes > Alestidae > Brachyalestes > Brachyalestes nurse. The sequence goes on along the minus strand of JBBPCY010000142.1, from coordinate 16,587,731 downwards.
GACTGTGAGTTTCAGAACTGGACCATGGAGCACTCGGGAACAAACTCAGTGCTGTTGATTTCAGAAGATACATTAGATGAGCAGGTGTCTTTAAACCTTTGGACATGCAATGTACTTTAAAACATCAACAAAAGCACTTGTTCATGGATCTGGCACACAGCACACACATGCAAAATATCATATTGGTTAGAAGGCCTAACTGGTAATATATAGCATATCAGAAATCTCCATTTAGGATCATTAGTGGTGCTGCAGCACAGTACGTTTTGTGAGAAAAATAGGTCATATTTTTTTGTAGTTCAGCTAATGTTGACCTAAATATTGAATAAAAACAAAGTTAAATCTCAGTTCTGAATCTCTTTAGAGGGAAGAAAGAAAATCTATACATGTATACATGTTTAACTTTGCGCATACACCTGTGAGTGATTTCACTAGGGAACATCTATCACCAAATCCGGTCTGCAGACCATTGCAATTAATTTTCCAAGAGAATTAGTTTGATAGACTTGCTCATCTTGCACTGAACGCTTGGTCAAGTGTGGTTTGGTGCGAAAATTCCTAATTGCAGAAACTGCAGAGAATGGTTCTCCTAACAGTTCCATCTAACCCTTTTTTAAACATGAAGGTTCCTTTCACTGGGCCAAACAGGATATTTTTTATAACTCCTTTATTTTACAAAGCCACTGTACCCAGAACAGCACTGGGTCAAAAGACATCACAGATTGTGATTAATTTTGACTGTGATTAATTAATGGAAACGGCCGCGTTATTTTGACAGTCTGGTCACACACACATACACACACACACACACACACACACAAACACTCATGCATGCATACACACACAAACACTCATGCATGCATACACACACTCATGCCTGCATACACACACTCATGCCCGCATACACACACTCACGCCCGCATACACACTCACACACACACACACACACAGAGAAAAATATGCTTTTTCAGTTAACATGAAGTCCTTCATGGTTTGTGTTTGTGAGAGTAAATTGATTTTTGACAAAACAAACAAAGTTGCAAAAAAAAGACTGTCTAAAGACTGTCAGAAGAGTCTAAACTGCGCAGAAGAGTTCAGAAGAAGCACATAATTAAGGGATGTGTGAGTCAGTAATCATGAGCAATTCAGAGATCTGACATTTGATTTTTTAATAGCATTGAGAAGCATTGTGTGAAAGCACTGAGTAGAACACAGCCCTGCTATTAGCCTCTGAGATCTGTCTTAACATTTCATTGCAAAAATCTTTCAGAAATCCTTTTTTGGCTTTATTGTACTCACTATAATACCTAAAGCATCACATGGACAAAAATGTACTGGTACAGTTCATTCCTGGTTCAGTACAATTTCAGTTATCATTTATTAGAAGTCAAAGAACTTGCTTTTTTATGTTTGCGTGGGGTGTAAAGAAAATAGCTTGTTTATTCACACGTATAAACGGCAGTAAATGTTAAAGCTTAATTGCACCTTGTTTAGTGAGATAATGGAACAATAACCTGTATGGCACATTCTGTTGATATCTTTTATTGAAGTTCAATAAAATGTACATTTTAGGGGCAAATAGGGTAACTACCTTACTTTAAAAAAAAAGCAAATCATTCTTTTTACAGTACACAAGCCACAAATATGTTAGATGAGCGCAGTGAAATGAAGGATAAAACTGTGTTGGTGTAGATGTGTAGATCATTTTATCCATGTGGAAATGATCTACACATTTGAATAATGAACTCAGCAAGGATGATCTTACAGATCGTTGTGGAGCAGTAAAAGACCTTGAGCTTCGTATTTCTCACACAGCGAGCGCCTGTCCCCAGCCCACAGCACTGCGGGATTCCAGGCCATTCGCATGTCTTGCCAGCTGTGTAGAGAGGTGATGAGTGGTCCCTGCAGTTGTCCGTTAGTTGTGCGAGCAAGAAGAGGCATTGATTGAATTGGTGCTCGACAAAGCAGAAACTGCTTATTGAGCTAATGTGATTGTGTGTTGGGATCAATTTCACAATGTCACTCGTAACGTGCGGCCTGGGGAGAGGGGTGGGTGTGATAATGCGGGTTGAGTCTGAGCACCACTGTTCCTTGCAAAGGTACGTGCCCCCATTTGTCGAGCCCACGTGCAGCTCTTCATTTGACTGAAGAAGGCTCAGATGCACTGAAGAGAAATAAAAGGGTAGCAGTGGACCATATTGGTGTTATCATCTTTGATGTACCCTGGGTTTCTACCACCTGTATCGCATCTGAAACACTGTTCTACTGATTTCAGGAATGTATAATTCAGTTTCAGTTTGTGTCCTTCAGAATAAATGGAGCGCTGTCACATTAGATGTGAGGATGTGGAATGAAGCAAGGTTGTGTTTCTGTACACATCAAGGTTACCTTTAACAAGGCTTAAATGATTTGTAGAACACAGCTGAAGGTCATGTAGATGGAACAATTATTACAGCGTTATTCTGATTGAGGCTTTATTTCCTATGTGCCTTAATACTGTCTTACCTAATATATAGTTTATATTGTATTCATGGAGTTAAATATACAGTTTCATATACTGCAACAGTGAATTGTTTGATGCATTGCAGTCTTGCATTTTTCTTGGATGTGTTACAATCACTGGCACAGTATTGTTGAGTGCACTGTAGTAACTACTTAGACTACTTAGAAATTTAACTTTGCATTATTGTTGGGTGCACTGTAATAGTACATTATTGTTGGGTGCGCTACAATAGTGCATTATTGTAGCATGTACTGCAGGAGTACATTATTGTTGGGTGCACTTCAGTAGTGCATTATTGTTGAGTGCATTATTGTTGCATGTACTGGAGGGGTGCATTTTTGTTGGTTGTATTGTAATAGTTTGTGCAGTATTGTCAGTGGTGCAGTACACATATTGCATTATTGTTGGATACACTGCAATAGTGTGTTACTGCTGGGTACCCTGCAGTAGTGAATTATTGTTGGGTGCACAACAATACTGTATTTGTCACTGTTTTGTTGAATGCATTGCAATAATTCAAGAACGTTCAGGTTTTAGATGATGTTCTTAACATATCAAATTAACGCAACCATATGCTTGAGAAATCTCATTATTAACAGAAACATCTAGATTAAAAAGTCATGGTTTTTGCCAGGGTTATTCTTATCCTCAGCTGATACATTCCAAAAATTATATCTTTCTAGAAATACTCAGACATAGGAAAACAATCATACACAATATCTAAAGAGAATGTACTTGTTTCCTCAGTTACTTGCAGTCCCACCTGCAGCAGTTATGGTGTACATGCAAGGTAAAAAAATAAAAAAAGAGAGAGAGAGGAAATGGACATGGAGCACATCTTGCTGTTTCAGCATCTAGGAAAGGAAATAGGGACCCTGAAAGAAGGGGGAAAAGCTTAAAGAAGTCAAACCACAGCGGTGCCTGAGTCAGGTCTAGAGATCTATGAGTTATGGACTAGCAATGACAAATGCTATCAGGCCACTGGGAGAACGGAGAGGAGAGAATGGAGCCACGTGACCTCACTCAGCCTGTGCTGAATACTTAAAGAAGGCCAGTGGGGATCTGTGATTACAGACAGATATGAGTGGAGAAGAAGAAAGCAAGAAAGGAGGTGTGCTGGGGTTTGATTCAAGTTTATGCTTGGTTTGAATGACAAAGCGTGAAGAGTCGTTCCTTTCTCTAGAGCATTAATAATTCAAATGCAGCATTTAGACCACCACTGCCAAGAGAGAGATGGTCTTTAGCATGGTTACGTATGATTAATTTATGGTTATATATATGTATATATGTATCTATATATATACACTCTCCTACATAATTATTGGCACCCCTGGTTAAGATGTGTTAAAAGCCTTCAAATAAATTCAATTTTTATTGCAGAAGCATACTTTCACACTGAAAATTGTAGAAAAATGTGAATTTTAAGGGGGAAAAAAATCCCTGTCTAAGAAATAATTATTTTTCATGCAGCTGTTCCACAATTATTGGCACCCCTAACAATTCCTAGGAAATAAATATCATTAAAGTATTTCTGTCATTTCTACAGTAGTTTACAGTAGTTTAGAGTATCTAACCACTTCCGTTTCCCTGGGGTATAAATATGACGTGACACAGAGGCCATTTCTCTTATCCACTCTTTAACCCTTTAAGCGCCGGGGTTTTTTTTTGTAAATACTGGATTTTGACATCAATATTTCAAAAGCTTGTGGCTT
>JBBPCY010000142.1:16572661-16583334 GCA_037974405.1 Brachyalestes nurse | reverse complement strand
CGAGTTACGAGATGCCCAACTTTAGCCTCCTCGTGTTTTTAAAAGAGAATCATCTAAATAGTATTCAAGTATTATGTCCATTTTAGCAGCAACAATTGTGTAAAAAAAAAAACAACAAAGTACAAAGCTAATACCTTTAAAATAACGTGATTTTAGAGACAGGACACGGGCAGAGTAATCTAATCACTTCTGTATTTAAGGCGGACAGGCAGAGTTACGAGATGACCAACAAGTTTTATGTCCATTTTAGCAGCAAGAACTGTATAAAAAATAAAGTACAAAGCTAATACCTTTAAAATAACATGGATTTGGATACAGGACACGGGCAGAGTTTAGTTTAGATTACATTTTGCCCATGTTCTGTCTCCAAATTTACGTTATTTTAAATGCACTTTATTTTCTACACTTTTATTTTTAGTTGGCACATACTTTAAACACTTCAAGCTGTAAGCCAATTATGGTTATATATTATTATGGTCAATTTTGGCATCAACTAGTTTTAGAATTCAAAACATTTATTGACAAAATCTTTTCTAAAACAAATAAAACAATTGACCAAACAGCAGTATAATTATGGTTACAGTTTACGTGAAAGTGAGATTGAATGGGTGAGTGACAGAGCATTTGTGTTTTCCATTCCCTATTACTAAGCAAAAAAGAGGGATGTGCTTCGAGTTTGAATGGTAAAGATGGCACTCATGGGTATTGCACTGAAATGCCTGGATTATGATCCTTCGTTCTCTACGTGGCACTGTGATTTAGAGGCCCTGTGATATAGTGACTTATCTATATGTTCATGAGATCAGCTAAGCATTGGTCTGGTCTGTACGTGTATGTGGCACTAAGAATTAATTCAGGACTGGCCAGGCATGACTGTTCAGTTTCTGCATAACACTTGGCAGGTTCCATTGTAACAAGACAACAACTGTTGTTTACTTCACCTGTTAGTTGTTGTAATAGTGTGTCTGTGTATAGATATATACAAGACATTGAATCAACAAGACATAGAATCAACAAATAGACACAGAGAACAAACAAGTGAACCTCAGGCATAAGTAAGTAAGTAGGTAAATAAATAAATAAATAAATGCAGTACATAAAAACAAAACACGAGCCCTTTAATTTGAGCTGGATTCCGACCTATTCAGGGTTGAACACTGGTCTATTTGTTTGCGTTTTGTTGTTTGTACTGTTGTTTTGAGTGGTATTCATTTATTTCATTGTTTAATTCACTGACCCTTCAAATCACTGACTCAGTTTTGCTGGCAATGAATACAAAGTCTTGCTGTGTTTTTTTTTACTGATGTAAGATGAGTCAGCTCAGCAGGAGAGTTATGTTGCATGTCGTGACTGTAATTTGTCTTTTGGCATTGAGGGTACACATATTGGCACAGGAATATTCTTACTTTCAAAGTTTATGCGCCAACCTTTATGCAACACACTTGATCCAGTTGTCTTTAGAAGTCCTAACCCACTTAATGTAAATTAAGACTCCAGAACACTGAGTAGTGGCAGGTCAGTGGGTGCAGAGTGATCATGGAACACATAAAAAAGGATGCATTTAAAGGTACATATGGCTCAGTGGTAGCTTACTAATAATACTGTTCCTAAGAAGTATGTTAAAGGTGTTGCTAAACAAATACTACTCTTATATGCATTTCATGCAAAACATGTAGCTGATACATATTTTACTCACAGCTTGTCCTTAGAAAGTATTACCGGTAGTATGAGATCTTACTAAATGCCAAGTGCAGGCTAAAGGAGTCCAAAAGCCCTCAGCTGTGGGCTATGAAGCAGTGGAGCTGTCCTCTCTGGAGAGATGGTACACTACCTTTGGGATGAGAACACTGATATCTGACCTCACTAATACAATTTGGCTGAATGTGATTACTGTAATCTTCAAACAACTAGTGCAAATTAATTCCAGAAGAATAGAAGTCCTTATGGAGGACAAACCTCCTATCCTTTATTTCAAATGACACTTTGACAAGCAGGTGTCTGTAAACTTTTGTAGTGTATTTGGGTTTCCCAAGCATGTTCATTAGAACCAAACCGCTTTCCTTGCTCTGCTAAATCATGAATAGCTAACAAGCTGATGTCACAAGCCAGTTGTTTTGACATTTTCCCCACTAGCAATGTAATGTCACTGTGTACACCCAAACACTGGCCATGTCCAAAGAAAGGTTAAATGTGAACTGAACTCTACATGCATGCATGCCTTTTTAGACATGACATGAATTGTGATCAACAGAGCTAGCTACTTTTAGTCGCATATGCAGTATTTTGTAATGAGATGAGATTAACTTTCAAATTATGAACAATGAAAACAACAACACTATAGTTTACATTTTAAATGCACAAAATAGTGTGAAAGGAGAGTTTTAATCTGGAATCTAAGAAAAGTGTTAGATATTTAGCTATGGTGATTCCAGTGTCCTAAAGAAAGCCTAAAAGCTGTTTTCAGGGCAGTCAGGAAGGATGTTGTGTAAACGTGAAAAAAAAAATTGAAAGTAATTAATTTGACACCTTGACCATATGAAGATGTTGAAACAGAAGTGTACGCATCTACAGTTGTTTGTGGAGAAGTATTCAGTTTTGTTATTATTCAATAGACCTCCAATATCTACTTCAAATCACTTCTTTTGACTTTCTAGTTATAAATATGAGCAAAAGATATATATTCATAAAGAATGATGTATTCATGTCAAGGATTTCAGAGGCGGAAGGAGTAGTTGGACTTCACACACATAGAACTGTGGTTCAATTTTGTCCTGTTCCTCTTGGCAAACTTCCACATAGCTGCAAGAGCACTCCTGTTACACGCTAAATATATTTTCATTGAGATTTAAGTCAGGACGGTCTTTTACAGTTTGGGCTGTACTTTTTTGGTCGTTTTCTTGTTGAAACAGATTTTCTTCCCTTCTTGATCTTAAATCCCATCTCATATCTCACAGTTTATGACTTTATTTATGTTTCCTGTGATATGTTAGTGCAATGTTGTGCAATGTTAGTGTGTATTTCTAATCTTTATCTTTAATCTGTCTCTCTTTCTCTCTGCCATTATCGGACAGCCCTTCCCAGCTACACCTGCGGTAATCCCGGCCAGTTGCTGAACGGTCTCCAGCAGGGCTCTACCTTCAATATTGGGGACAAGATCCGCTATAGCTGCAGCCAGGGCTATGTGCTGGAGGGCCACACCGTGCTGTCCTGCCTGGCCACGTCGTCCGGCACGGCTGCTTGGGACTTCCCCCTGCCCTACTGTCGAGGTGAGTTCAGCAACAGTGGGTGCAAGGGGCGGCGAGTTCCTCCAGAGACACGAGGAGGTTAGGAAGTGTCTTTATTAGTGATGACGGGCACCCCGGCGCTTTGCGGTGAGTGGCTACACAGTGCCATTTGTCCTGCTTTAGAGCGAGCAGAGACCCCCACGGTGATGACACCTGCCAAGGTGTAGCGGCACGGACGGATGCTTTGTCAGCGCCATCACACACTTAGCTCTAGGCTTAAGAAAAAAGAGTGGCGTCCTTTCATACAACCTGCACACTCCTGAATGTATAGTTGAGTACTTTCAGCACTATCGGATAAGACAATGGCCCTTAGAGTGCAAAGTGTAAGTAAAACGCGATTATCTGCGTAGGTGGCCACATGGGTACACTTTACATGTCAAAATGTCATAGATTCCTACACATGTGTCTGAATACATATAACACTGTTTTTAATACATCTATCAGAACAATTCTCTGCACTTTGGCAACATGTTTTACTATGTTTTTTTTATTTTCAGGGGACACTTGGTTGAGAATGACATCACACCTTTGAGTTTATTGAATGTAGAATACTTCTTGCTTTGTTCTAACATTTAGTGAATAATAATAATAATAATATGATATAAGATTTTTTTCAGATACATATACCACTAAATTCATCCAGTTATCTCCGGTGAGGGAGTCGGGGGAATCATTCTTCACATGAACATTATATTGCCATGCATTCCCGTGATATTACATGTAGGTCATTTCAGTCTGAACCCTGCTCTCAGATCAGATGCCATGTGTGAATGGCATGTACAGTGCAGGCTGGTTGTAGTCTCTGTACTATATGCGTGCACTCTCCAAACAGGCCAGTACAAAGCGGAGCCATCTGTGCCCAGGCTGTGGGAGTCAGGAAGCCCACGTCCAGTCCCACATGCTCAACCACGCAGAGCCAGAAAGGGACCCCCTCCCCATCAATCCTTCGAAGCAGTCATGCTGCCTTTCTTTCACCGCCTTCGTTTTCCTTGCGCACTCCCACGCTGCCCTTCATCCCTCACACTTCTCTGGATTACGTCCCCTCCACTTTCTGCTTCGTGTGTTTTTTTTTTCTTTCTCTGCCTCCATGCTGTGGATAGGTTGTTTCTCACCCCTCCTGCACTGTAAGCGCTCCGCTCGACTTGAGCCGTAAAGCATTCACACACAGGAAAAGCATAAAAACGCAATTCTGGCATGATGAATCACATGCCAGTGTTTCTACAAACCAGCAATTTCCACCGCAGCTAATTGGAGTCTCACGGTTTTGTATAAAAGCTGGCATATACGTCTGCGTGCCTTTTTATAATACATGAGTATATTGTTAATGTCACTCCAATTACCAGCTCCTTACACATCCCACTGCAAAATCCTTGGTGCTAAATTTGGGGAATTACTTTCCTTTTCTCTGTCTCTTTCACATATTCTCTCTCCATCTCTGTCTCTCTCTCTCTCTCTCTCTCTCTCTCATATATATATATATATATATATTCCTGCTTAGTTTATTGGTCAGTGGTCTAACCATGCTCTGAGTCTAGTTGGCCAGAAGGTGGCAGGAGGCTTGGCTGTTTTCTTTCAGGAATGTCCCATTGAGAACAACCACGAAATACCAGCAGCCTCACGGCTTTCCTCTCCTCATTACTACCAGTCTTCCAGGCCCACTCTTTTAAAAGCAGCAGAACACCCGCCATAATTATCTGCTTGCCGTGCCCGATCTGCTGTTTGCTGTACCGAGTGTAAACACACAGATCTGCAAGAAGCTTCCTCCCCTGCTCTTGTATACATTTGTGAATACCAACACGGCCCAATCTATATAGGAAACTATGCCCTATTCACTTTGTTTTGCAGTGGCGACAATCTAATAGTCCTACAATGTGACACAATAGGAGTACACTTTACATGCAACAGAATGTGACTTCTGCTGCAGAGTGGGGAGCAAACCCCTGCAAGGTTAGTGTATTAAATAGCTCACTCTAATCAAAAACTCTGTTCCCTTAACCCTAAAAAAGGGATAAAAAAAGATTTTTTCGGAGGGATGCCCGAGACAATCCAATAGTGATCAGTGGACCGTATCAAACACAACATACCATTTCTTCTGGCTAGAGTGTCGTCGGCATTAGGCCTTTTCTTCTCCATCAAGTCTCTCCACTTGCTCGGCAGGAACATGTTCAGCGTTCTGCATTCTAAATGTCACATCAGCCACCAGCCTGCCAGCCTCTCTCCCTCTCTCTCTCTCTCTTTCTCCGTGGTGGAGCGGGCAGAACGATCTTTCCAGAGGGAGGAGGAAGAGAAAAAAGATTAACTTTCATGCAGCAGACCAGATCTCTTCTCCACGGAAATCCGTTTCTTTTCGTTCTCGCTCTCTTTCTCTCTCACTCTCTCTTTCTCCCCCCCCCTCTCTCTCTCTCACTCTCTCTCCTCAACCCCCCACGAGCCCTGCCGTCAGGTCTAGGGGTGCTGGCATGCACCTCTCTCTGCCGCGTTGCCATGGCAGCCGCAGAGCCGGAGGAGGTGCTGTGGAGAGGCATGAAACCCAAGCAGACAGTCTTTTGTAAGGGATTAGATCTCTGCTCCTCGCAAGCCTTTCATTAGCAGACAGATTGAGAGCACAGCAGAAGAAGAAATCTAGAACTTTCGGGGTGAGGTGTGGGAGATCGCCGAGCTAATTAATAAAACTGTTTGTAATTAATTCTCTTTAAGACTAGAATTCGCTGTTTAATTATACATACTGAGGATGTCATCGGATGCATGGGCTGCGAATGGGTATTTTCCGTTCTTACCTCAGTTAGCTAATTATCTTTTTGAGTCTGGCAAGGTCTAATGACTGCCTAAAACGATGCATATGCACAGGGAAGAATCACACGTATTACTTCAATTAGATCCAATCAAGCCTCACCAAAAAGGCATCAGTTAGATCTCTCACCAAAGGCCAAGCTGTAGTCTGTCATCTGTGAACATTTCCTGACGTGTGAAAGAGCCCGTGGGCCTGGATGACCGGTCCTCCTTTCAAGCTACTTTTCAGCCCGAGCCCTCTCATCGCCGAGCTCCCACATGCTCCGTGCCCGTCTCAGGGGAGCGGGGAGACTGACATGTCTGTGAGATGATTGACAGGGCCCAGAGCCCCCACTCGGCTCATCTCTGACAGAGAGGAATCATGTGATTAGGGAGCCATGCCTAATGAATCCCACGCCACCAAGCGGGAGAGGAGCACCGAGTGCTCTGGAGACAAACGAGAGAGCTCACCTGTGTGTGAGCACAGATGGAGAGAGGGGAAACTCACACACACGTTTTTGCACTGGTCTGCCTCAAGTGGTCAGTAGTGCTCGCGATGACTCATTCGGCTTTCCTTTCCTTACTACAGCACATGCTCATTAAAATTACAGTATATGGCTCTCTCTCTCTCTCTCTCTCTCTCTCTCTCTTTCTCCTCTCTCCGTTTCCCTCTCCCTCTTTATCTCCCTCACTCTTAAGTCAGAGAACATCTCATCGTTATGTGTCACTTACTTCTTTAGATGCCTAGAAGGTAACTTATAGCCTTGGCACACACCCAGGATCCTTTGCTGCAGCCGTTGTGCTAAATCCAGGCTTTTAAAAGGAGGGACTTTCTTTATGTGTCACGAGTCTGCGAGGATGTGCACCTAGTTAAATTTACCCACCTTGCATAGGTGCACATGTGTGTCTGATCAGGCTGCTGCCGGCAGACAGGATGTGACGGTGCTGCGTCATGGCTGCCAGTGCGGCTCTGTCCTTCCGTCTGACTCTTGACAAACACCCGTCCCGTCTCGACTGACCTACCTTCAGCTAGACACCACGGCTCAAAAATATTGTTTGGATGGGACAAGCTTTACAGACATGCATTATATGAACACTTAATATTTCTCCTGAAATCATGTATGTTCACTGGACGTTTGTCATCCTTCTGCTGCAGTAACAGGGTCTACTGTTCCGGGGAGACTTTACGTTACATAATGGAACTTTTCTACTGTTATTGTTACTGAATGAAACATTACTAAAACTCACAACTGATGCTTTAGCTCATACCAATGATGGTCCTTCATCATTGCAGAGTATATTTGCAGAGACCACCATGGCATAGCTGAGTGATGGGGAACTTGATGCCACGCTGGCTGATAATGGTATTGCATATAGTGTGTGTGTGCTAGGGTTTTTTGTGGAAATTACATGGCAATTTAACACAGGAAATGTCTAATAATATGCAAAAGGAAACCTTTAGACATTTAGTGAATGTCTCTGAAATAATGTTATTATAGAAATAAGAGAATAAGAGATCTCAGTACTCTACTTGGACCCTGCTGCATTGATGTAGCCTTGCCAAAAACATGAAAGATCATGTCCATGAATGTTCCATTGCTAGGAAAAGTCTTCACAGACACTATAATATGTAATATAACATATTAAATATATTTATATTAAAATAGTGTAAAACTGACATCAAGCACTAAAGCATCCATCCTGACAATTACTGGCATTGGAAACGCCATTATATAGATATACATCTTCTTTGCTTGACTGTTATATAGCAAAGTAAAATATTTTTTTAGCATTCATAATAATAATAATAATGAGTAGATTCTGTGTCTATACAGTAGCACTTAAACATAAACGAATGCTTGTTTAAACATGTAGCACACTTTTGACTGCTGGTAAACGCCAGTGTAGATTACTTCATGAAATCTTTAACAAACTCTTTCCAGACACTCTTAGCACACTCTTTGTGTGAAAAAGCCTAGGAAAGAATTATGACCAGACATCACTGAGGGCTCTGCAAAGCACAGAGATGGGAACATCGTTCAGCATGTTTTGTTTTTGATTCTGTTAAGTGTTCTTCAGAGGTGGACAAAGGCAGAAGTCTGCAAAGAAACTGCTCAAAAAATAATGATTTGATACTTACAGACTCGAAATGTTTATTTAAAATGAATGCCATATGCTTTGACATTCTGTTCCCAGCATGATGAACTTCATCTGTTTTTAAGTCCTTGGTTTTGGTCTGTTTGGGCCACAGAGTGGGTGTGGGTGGGTGCTTCCTCAAGTGCCTCAAAACTAATTTCTTACAAGATATGACAGAATATTTACCAGTTCACTTGAGATTAGTATAACCTAATATTATAATTCATGTTTTTTGCTTTATGATGTACTCCTATTAGGTAAAAGCTCTCCTAATCATGAAAACAGACATTGGAACTCATAGTCCATAAAATTTACTGACATGCTAGGCTTGGACAGGGCTAATATCACAGATTCTCATGGTATTAATTACATTAATGTACCACTCCATGTAAATTGCTCTCATCTGAACAGGAGGACTGCAACTAACAAATCTTCTTATGACTTTTATACACACAGTACTGCACAAAAGCCTTAGACACCTAATCATTTTATTAAAACCTTTTATCTTTAAATTATTTAAACCTTTTTATTTATTGTATTTAATTAAGGAATAGTCAAGATTATTGTTAGACTTTATTAAAATGAAAGGAAATGTGTGACATTTTCAAGCCTTTGTAAAAATATTTTTTAAGCCCTGTTCTTTCAGCTGAAGTGCATTTGGACACTCCAGGTAGATTTGATCTACTCAATAAAGACTTGTGAAGTTCATATCAATCTGAGTGCGCTGTCAGTAGGGTGAAAAAAGGGGGACCTGCAAAACTATTTTATCTTCTACAGAGCACTAGAGCATTGACGCAGCAGAAGCTATAGCACCTCCTACACTTCCTGTAGTGTACTGCAATCTGTCAGCATTATTGTGCATATCATATCATCTTCTGTTTTTAAATTATTCATCAACACCCCAACTGGGTAGACTTTGTTGCTGCTTTACTAAATAATGCTTAAGTCACTTCAGCAGCCTCAGCAGCATCTTCTCACGAATCTTCACACAGATCGACCCAGTACAAGAGCATCAGTTCCATTTGTTTCCAAAACGTTTGTCAGCCTACTTTCAACCTAAAACCTCTGAGCCAGATCACAGTCTGTAAATAGAGGCTGCCCCTGTCTGGGCTGAGTTTTGCTCCTTCTGTATGTCAGGTGGGGAGACACTGTCAGGGTATATAGGTGAGTGGGGGATTGTACTTCTGGAAAAAGGAGGTCAGACGCCCAGACTCAACTTCTCTCCCTGTCAGAAAGTTTTGATCCCTTCCATTTTCTCTAGAGAGCGATGAGGGTGGAGGATGCTGCTGCTTTGCCTGCCCCCTCAAACAGTCGGTCTCATTTTCCTCAGCTCACAGAGTAACTGTCAGACTCCGAAAGAAAAAGAGAAAGAGAAATCTCACTCATTGGAGAAATCAAAGAAGAGCCAAGGGGCTCAATTACCACAGCAGTGCGTAAGCATCAGTTGTGGGGTTTAATTGTCTGCTTAAAACAATATTTAGGAGGGAGACACATTTATTGTGAGAACAAATAATTAACAGAAATCTAAATTAATCTCACTTAATTAACCCTGTATTGCAATGGATTGCGTCAACCCCTGTAGCGTTCCCCTGAGCCCCCTGCTAGCACCATGTGTTACAGTTCTTTACCAATCCAGCGGTACAAGATGCGTTTTATACAGTGCAGGACATGGCTGATCAAGCAGATGTTAAATGTTGCCTGTTTATGTGGAATTTGCTTACAAATGAATCCCTCTTGTAATACGCTGGGGCGTGTGTGTTTGTGTGTGTGCGTGTGCCTGTGTTTTGGTAGCGGATGACGGCTGTGGGGGGACGCTGCGGGGTCAGAGCGGCATCATCACAAGCCCTAACTACCCCCAGGACTACAACAACAATGCAGACTGCACATGGACAGTGCTGGCTGAGCCAGGTGACACTATTGCTCTGGTCTTCACTGACTTCCAGCTGGAGGAGGACTATGACGTGCTAGAAGTCAGCGGCACAGACGGCTCCTCCCAGTGGTGAGTTAGAAGCTAAGAGTCTCTGTGTTTGACTTGCTTTGCTGTGTATTTGCTTGCTTTTCCGGACGTGTTACATCAGCACAAGATCTGCAGTGCTGGTGCAGGAGTGCATTTACTCCAACCGACCTTACAGACAGAGCATTATCACTACATCACATACACCCACACCCACACACTCACACACACACACAAAGGCAGTCATATAGGATAACAAACAAATAAACACACATACTGACTGGTGTAGTACTGTAGCTCAGGGGTGTCCACAAAGGGCCAGTGTGGTTGCAGGATTTTGTTCCAACTAGGGGTGTAACGGTAGGGGGTCACGGCTCGGTTCACACTATAGTTCTGACATCACGAGTCGGTACGGTTCACGATACAGTGAAGTTAAGACACACACTCTTGCTTTATTTTCATGTATGTGTAAGGCAGCAGAAGTGTTACGCCAGTAGGTGGCACTATTGCACCACACTACGACCCAGGTT
>JBBPCY010000142.1:16549227-16567823 GCA_037974405.1 Brachyalestes nurse | reverse complement strand
CAGTAGTCACAGTAGTAGTAGTAGTAGTAGCAGTAGTAGTAGTAGTAGTAGTAGTCACAGTAGTAATAGTAGTAGTAGCAGTAGTAGTAGTGGCAGTATTAACATAATTGATTTCTTTAGATAAAAATTGCCCAGTTTTCATCCCAGTTTTACTTGAGCCCAGTTCCAATTGCTTACTAGGTCTGCGCCTATCACATGATGTAGCACATTTCTGTTGGCCTATTCATCAAGAAATGTTCACATGATGTAAAGGGCATGGGCTGTTTTTGAAAATAAGCAAGTATGACAGTCACAATATTACGTATGTTTAAAAAAGCTACCTTCGTCCACAGCCGCCTTTGATAACTGTGGGTCCCTGGCTAGCACATGTGTTTTAGTATGCAGCACAGGAGGAAGGGAACAGCCTGGACTGCAGCTAAATCAGACATGAAGCGCTCTGGAGAATGCCACTCTGCAGCACCAACTCTTAATGCCACTTTCCTGGCCTGTAGCAACATCCAGGCAGTAATACTATTAACATCTGAGGATGTACAGTACATCCCACTCTAGAAATTCCCCAGCTCCTAAGCACCAGTCGCAGATTAAAAAAAAGAGAGTTTGTTGTAATTTCGAGCATGGCGAATGAAGGGCGGTCTACAAACGGTTAATCTGTTTATGGTTCTGGCAGGCGCTGGAGGTGCCACATTCGGAGGCTTTGCGTAAATCCTTATTCGAATGAGGGATCACAGAACGAGGATGGAAAAGAAATAAGAACAGAATGGCGGAGCTGGTTTTCTTTTTTTCTCTCTCTCTCTATGGGTTAATAAGTAGGAATAATAATCCTTGACACATTTTGAAATCTCTGAGCATAGTATATTGTCAGAGGAGATCTTTGCCAGGAGGACATAATTGAAAAAATGACTGACCCTAATTGTATGCCTGTATGTGTAAGTTGATGGAAACTTCATTTTGGAGAGTAAATTCACTGTGAGGAGTCTTTAAACGTCAAGAAAAACGGAATATCTTTGTTTAAAAAAAAGAAGAAGAAGAAGAAGAAGAAGCCTCGATCACACTCTCCACACAAAGCCTCGTAATTTCAGCACTGCACTGCTGCAGCAGATATTATTCTGACATTTTGGACTGCTTCAAAACCCACTGAGACTGGAGTGCTGACGATTGATCGCATGAACTTCAGAGACCCTTTAGTTTCTTCTTTAACTTTTATTTCTGATCTAAGACAAACTATCCTCATGATAGCCTCCCCCTTACCTCTTGTTAAGACAGCAGGGTAGAGAGAAGATAACAGCTGCAAGTCCCCGGACTCTGCACTGAACACAGAAACACACAAAGCCACAAGACCTTTCTCATCCCGTTGGTTTTTTTTTTTTTTTTTTTTTTTCCTGCCCTCTATTCTAGATCCAGTAGTTCGGTACATTGTTTACGTTGCGAAAAAATCTGGTACTACATAATCTGTCTCCTTCTCTTTCCCATTTCCTTTGTTTCGCTCTCCCTCTCCCTCTCTGGGCGTACCTGCCGGGAGTCGACTGAAGTAGAGTGAGCGGCCGCTATTGATTACCTGTTACCTTCCACCTGTGAGAGGGATGGGTTTTAAAGAACACATCGGTTGCAGAATGGATCCATGTGGAAAAAAATTAAATAATAAAGATTACATAATGCATATTGGTTACAGTTTTGACTCATTTTTGTATGCATTTCATGTGCATATACTTATATACTCTTATAGTAACGTCATTCCTATATACATATATAATGGTTCTTTTTATTCTCAAAGTTTAAATTGCAGAGTGCTGAATTCAGTTGAATTGCATTCAGCTTTAAGCAAAAGTGTTTTGTAATATTTACAACAAACATTTACCATTTCAGTATCCTACACAAAGCAACTCCTCTTGAGACCCGAGCAATGTAGCTTCGAGAAGCGACCCGGCCAGGACGTGTCCTGCTGGTGCTGTTAAATGTACAATTTGCACCCAAACCAGATTTGCCTCGACAAATATGGATAACAGCAGGTCCAGGATTTCCAGTGCTTTGCTTTGTTACTAAGAGCTTGAGTGCTTGCAGCTGAAAATGCCATGCTGGGATAAGCAGGTATTTTACACATCTGTGACAAACTAACAGTGTTCATTTTCAGTATATTTTGTGGAATTGCTGACCGTAGCTGGCAGAGAACAGCATCCTCATATAGAGGTCAATCTATATGGGAACTGAAAGTGGGGCCATGCTAAGCTGGCATATTACTTGCAATAAAGTTTTTAACCTCATTTATCATCTTTGATTTTAATGCACTTTCACTTGCACTCTCATTCGCGCACACACACACACAGACATACGCACACAGGAACCATTTCATACCATCTCTTTTTAGACCAAAATTTCAAACACTACCAGGAACTGTCTCTCTTTGATTGCAACTTCACTAAAATGGCCATCGCAGAGCACACTTCAATAAACATTCAGTACCATCAGATGTAACTCACAATTAAGGAATTCCTTCACAATGTGCAATTTTGGTTTGTATTATTCACATTAGGTTCTCACCAGTCTGTTGTACACTTTTTAATTTTACATTTTGCATTGAATCCTGCCTTTGCATCTGCTTTAGTTTTCCTTCTTACTTCTTTCTTCCTGCCTGTCAGAACCTCACAACAGTGTTCAATCTGACACTTTGTAGTCACTTGTGTTATTGACTGAATTGAGCATCAAGATAAAAGGCCTACTTTCCACTTATTTTTTCTGACTTATGTCAGATGCGTTGCTGAGTTGAACAGAAAGTTCTTCGACTGATTCTGACCAATATTTGACCAAAACTAATTGTCTAAATAATCAACGGGTTACTCAATTATCTATAGAATTAAAAGTGACCGCCCTCATCCTCAGCACTTTTTACCCTATTCAACAAACATATGACTTGCAGCGTAGGCTTGAAGCGGAGCCTGCCTGGTCCTCAGATGCCACATTTGTTCTTGATGGTAGTGGAGGTGCCTCATGACTTCACAGCAGTACACACTCATCAGTCTTCATCCCCCTGTGAGACCTCCTGCGTCTCTCTGCAATCTCCTCTGACACTGCACCATTACTGGCCTCTGATAAACAACTTCCTGCTGTAAGTCTCTCACTTGCGCTGTGACCTCAGTTGCTTCTGTTTTTGGCCCGTCCCTCTTTCATCATGCCAGGAACGCAATGTTCCAAACCTGGAGATCTCAGCACGGGCATCTATCAGTCCCTGCTGTTGACCGGCCCCGCAGTCACCAGGCCCCATTGTGCTCTGTGCTGTAAAAGCTCTAGAGCTCAAGACAGACCTGCCTCAGACGGTGAGTGTTGCATGTTTTGCGTTGCACTTTCGATTGGCAGTAGAATGATCCTCGGTAATTGTCCTCCTGCTTTCTGTAGATTAGAGTCTGGATGCCCACGACAAACTGAGGATTTGTCATCCACTCGTTCCACTCTTCTGCATCCATTTTAAAAGGAGAAACTAGTTATTTATTCCTTATATGGATGGGGTATTTTGGAAAAAAAGGGCAGAGAAAAATCCAGCATGAGCTAATATGCATTATAAATCACTTTTTTTTCCTTCATAGCGCTTCCACTTTGGCCCATTTGTGAAGGAGTGAAGCGTGCTATTAAATATGAATTTTTGTTTGGTGTTTGGAAATCATGTTGACGGCTCATCAACAATCCGGTCAGATAGAGCTTGCCAGTAGCGACAAAATCTCTCTCTCTCTCCCTCTCCCTCCCTCTCTCCCTCTCCCCTTCTCTCTTTTATTGTCTCCCTCCCTCTTTTGACACTTTTATTGGCCGTTATTTATTGCAAAAAGTTCTTTGGAATTCTTCCTTTTCAGCCTGTCCAGTTACATTTAGATAGCAAACCAGCAGAGATACGAGGATACATAACAATGTAAATAATGTGCTATCAGAATGTGCTGATTTTTAGTGAGGTAAGACAATGTTCCACAAATAAGGCTGTATGAATAAAACAGTGTAAACAGTGTGATTTCAGAATGTGCAAATATTGCCAGGGTGAAGCAATATGCTGCTCAGGATGTAGACTGCTTGAGGACAGAAACTGTCCTTAAGTCCAGTAGTATGTCCTTTGATGGTATTTTCTGCCAGGCCTGAAGGGTAAAAACCGATTGTAGTCTGGGTGGGTTAGATCTTTTACAGTTATTTTGGTCTTCTTGTAAATGATGGGAATGTAATCAATGCTTGGCAAGGCAGTCTTCTTCAGTATACCCATCTAGCTTATAGGGACATCATTATGTATGCCCTGTTTCCTCAGCCATACAAGCATACAAAAAGTCAGGTTTGTAAGGATGTGTCTGTCACATTTATCTATGATATGAAGGTCAAAGAACTCCTGTCAGTCACCAATATAAGGCCATCATTGCTGATCTGTGTATGGCTCAGGTGTAAGGTTTCTGTTACATAGTCTGCTAAGACAGAGTATTTCATTTCATTTAGGACTGCTGCATTTTTATTTGATCACAAAACAAACAATGAGGCAGCAACAAAAAATAATCATCAATAGTTACATTTAATAATTAGAATAATTAGAATAAGTATTTGCAAGCCACTATAAAGAGACAGTTAGTGGATGAAGTAGTAGCTATTAGTACTCTGTACCTTAGCTGTACCTTTACAAATTATGTACATATGAAGTAAAAGCAAATGTTTGGACTCTGCATGCCTATTAAGTAAAGGTGGATGTAAGTTTATGCACAGGGCTTTGTCCAGGCTGCCTTATAGTCAACTTCAATAAAGTAAAACTTTAAGGTGAAATGTTTACTGAAGGATGTGTTACATGAGTTGACCCTGCTGAAAAGTTCCAAGATACAGTTGTCTCATTGGTGCGGCTGGTTGAGTTATTCCCTGTATATTTTGCAATTTGTGGCTCAGGCTATGCACAGAATGTCTTTAACAGGTCTGGTAATGAGGTGCCAGAAGTTCTTCCTTGCTGTAAGTCTTCTGTAACCGGTTCCAGTTTGCAGTCCACTCTGGAGTTGTTTTAGGTTAGAACCCCTACTGTGTCTTACCACTTTGGTTTTATGATGTCTTTTAAGCTCATAGCCACTTTTATGCACTTCATACCTAGATATGTATAGTTCTCTGTTGAAGACAGCAGTCTGTTTTTTTTTTTGTCATTATTATACAGTGTTGGTTGGGAGATGTTTTAATTTGTTTAGTTGGGGAGTAAAGATCAATGCAGCATTTGATGTAAGATGTGACCACCTCTGTGTACTCATTAAAGTCTGTGCCAGTCTCTTTGTATGCCTTCCAGTCAGTGCCTTAGTGACAGAACATGAGTTGTTCCTTCGCCTTTCAGACCAGTGCTGCACGGACACTCGCTGTGGGGGGTGACGTTTTCAGTTCAGTTTTTTATGCTGGATTTAGCAGCACAGTGGCATGGTGGTGTTTTTTTTTCTCTCTTTCTTCTACTGTTTGCACCCCACCTTCTACCCCAGCCCCCAGTTTCTCCTCTACTGCTTTTATTACTGTGATGGCATAAAACATCGGGGTGTGCATTGTCAGGACTAATTATCTGATGAAAGTGTACTATTCTAAAGTCATTCACTGTAAGTGCAGATTGCTGTTCTATACCTCCTGAGCATCTCCATTTATAAAATGGGGTGAAGCTTTGGCCAAGACAAACGTATGCGGTTGCAAGCCGCATGGAAAGCCGAGGGAAAGTGTTGCCAATGTTGGCTTCTCCACGGTTCAGATACATGTCACAGATAATTACATCAAGAAATGAAAAGCAGGCCAGCGTCTTCCTACAGTGGGTGATATCAATGCCATTTCTCTACTGGATGCCTTTCTCATTTCACACTTTTTCTTGTGGGCCCACCCCTGCTTTCGTTGTGCATCTTTTTCATACTCTTTCATGAAGCGAGAATATGTTTCTTCAATGTATTTCAAGCAAAGTGCCATTCATATCA
Source organism: Brachyalestes nurse (assembly GCA_037974405.1). Taxonomy (NCBI): domain Eukaryota; kingdom Metazoa; phylum Chordata; class Actinopteri; order Characiformes; family Alestidae; genus Brachyalestes; species Brachyalestes nurse. The sequence continues at coordinate 16,561,893 of JBBPCY010000142.1, read as the reverse complement.
CCACCTCAGTTGTCTGGTAATGCAATACAGTAGTTCAGTATGTCAAATATTGCTATATTTGACTTGCATTTACTAACAGGGTGCTATAGTGGAATCTATAGCGAAGAAAGCTAGCCATGTCATTGCTTGGCAGCAGGAGCTTTTCAGGGTGAATGGCAGGGACATGTAGAATGACAGGCCCCATGGCGGAGCTTGACAGGTTGACAGCGGTTGAAAGGATCGACATCATGGCTTTGATTTAGAGTGGTTGTAATGCAAGCCATTTCTTATAAAGCTAACATGGAGCTCAGGCTCGGTTTCCCCATTGTCGTCCTTCTAATTATGACAGAGCAGGAGCCAATGATCAGCGTGCCGAGCATTCCATATGCTTTCACACAGCACGGTTACTTAGTAGAGTACACATGCCATGAGTACCCACACCATATGATATGGAGGAGTTTGTTGTTACATACATACAGAAGCAAGAGAGTTTGCCAACTAATCAGCTTGTTCAGTAGAACCATTCACACTTGTAGGAATTTCCAAACAGTGATGCTATTAAAGTTTCAGTGCCATGTACTGGATTGTGTGGAAGTCTTAGACCTGGAAAAATATTGATATAACTGTTTTCTTAGTAAGGCTGCATCTGTTTCACCAATATCACATAAAATACATATTAACAGTTTATTTGTGTGTGTGTGTGTGTGTGTGTGTGTGTTGGCTCAGGCACTTTCAAACATCTCCTCCAGGAAACAGTAAACCAAGACATAAACATAAAACATAAAGTGCATTCCAATAAAGAAAATGTCCATTTGAAAGTTGAAGCTTATCCCATACCTCATACACCAACCAGGCATGACAACCACTGACAGATGAAGTCAGTAAAATGGATTATGTCATTGCAGTGGCACCTGTTGAGTGATGGAAAATATTAGGCAGCAAGTGAGCAGTTAGCTCTTAAAGGGATGTTGAAAGCAGGAAAAATGGACAAGTGTAAGGGGTGTTCCCAGAATGTGGCGGTTATTACCTGTCAAAAGTGGTCCAAGGAAGGACAACTGCTGAACCAGTGATGGGGTCATTGGAGCTCAAAGCTTCCCTAATAACAGTGGCTTCTTTCAGCAGGATGATGTGCTCTGTCACACTGCAAACATTGTTCAGTAATGAGGAACATGACAAAGAGTTCAAGGTGTTGAGCTGGCCTCCGAATTCTCTGGATCTCAGTCTGATTGAGCTGGACAAAGTAGTCTGATCCATGATTGAGGCCCCACCTTACTGGCGTTACAGGATCTACTGCAAATGTCTTGGTGCCAGATACCACAGCACACCTTCAGAGTCCATGCCTCAACAGATCACATTATTGTGAGATCATGGAATGATCCTTGAACATGGCACAGCTTTTCTGGTGCTCCAAATGCAAATGCTTTGTAGTCCAGTTTGTTAATAAACGTGCTATTTATAAGGTAGCTTTAGTGGAGGAAGCTGCTAGTAAGCTGTGTGTTTGAGCTGCTGCACATCTACTGTAGCCACCCACTCCAGTTTTATACTTTTGCTTCCACTACAATATGTGGCCTCAAGCTTTCAGCGCAGGCACTCTCTTTATTTTATCATTGCCATGGGGATTTAATGGATGAGGGATTTTCATAGATTTTGCCAGAACAGGTCCTTTTAACAACCATCTCATGACTTTCAGTTTGAGAATCAATGACTTTAAGACCGTGTGGCATTGCCTAAAAACATTTTAAGACATCACATATTTCGTGTAACATTTTATTGTACTGATGTATGTATTCTGTTATATATTGTTTGTAAAAGCAAATGTTGTCTTGGCTGCACAGTACCATATTTTTTGTTGTTTTATATCTTCCTCTTTCTCTCTCTCTCTCTCTCTCTCTCCGTTCCTTTCTCCTTCTTCATCCCCTTCCTCTTTTCAACAACTGCTGAAGTAGCAGATTAAGTCTGAAACTATGTTTTGGCCTCTCATCCAGGACAGTGTGAAATCAATAGCTGTCTTTTTATTCACCCCGAGGCGCTCCTCAAAGCCTCTTTGTGTGAGTCGGGTTTTATTTAGACCTGCCTTGGCTTACCGTCTCAATTCGCCCCAGACCATCCATCAAAATTGCATGGATGAACTTTGCTTAGCTGGTCACACGAAGCAGCGGACCCTCATCTGCTTGTTTACAGTAGGGTGCAGCTCGCTGTCACATCTGTCGGTTGGCACGGATCTGCCCTACTTAGGAAGCACTTCGCCAAAGAAACAGAAATGGCCACGGAAACCACAGTTAAAGCCACTCAGCATTCCGGTATATTCCAGCACACTTTCATTCTGCTGCTTCGTGCTTTTTTGTACAGCTGAGCAGGTCATGGCCATGTATTATATTTACTTATTTCATTTTCTACTCGGAAGTTCTTTTAAAGCCCTGGTGAAATGACCACTGCTGGCAATTTGTGTCCGTGAACAAAGTGAGATTTGTGGAGTGGATGGCTATAAATATCACTGAGGCCACATGGTGTGAAGGTGAGCTGTGAAACCATTGATTCTGGCCTCGTGCACTCTGTATTGGCCCCTCCGGTCCATTTAGCTCCACGCCCGCTGCTTGCACAGCAACAGGCCCACGCTGGAATACACTGTGCTTATGGACTGGAGAGCATGGCTGCTTAATGTGAGTGTTTGTGTAAGCATGTTTGTGGCTGTGCAGGCTTTGTCCTGTGTAGTGACAGCCGAGGACACTGAAATGAGTGATTAAAGGTAATGAATTAGATCACCGCACCCATCCTTAATTCTGATTGGTCATGTGTTACATCTGATTACGAAGCACTTTTCTTGTTTTCACAAAGGCTGAGAGACGTCAGCAGCTCACAGTGCACTGACTCTGCATTCAGCACTTCACAGGCGTCACTTGAGTGCATGGATATTATTTGGATATTCTTTTTCCAAGAACGGGAAAAAGCAAGCCAGCTTCCCTTTGCAAGGACAATAAACTGGAATTCAGTCAGTCGTATGCTGCTTTGGCTTGCTTAGTGGGAGTCCATTTGTTCAAGAGTGTTTGTTTCCTCCCAATTAATCAATTAACATGAAACATGTGTTTTCAGGGTATGCCAGATATTCAGCATGATGTATTCGGTGGTTTTGTTTACCTGTTTGTTTTGTTTACCTATTTGTTTACCTGCTTCCATTGTGGACCGCACACCCTCCAGTAACCGGCACCCTATAAAGATGGTTTTTATCACCACTGCTGTACCCTTCATTGCTTTCTGCAGAGTTCATACAATGCGAGCCTGTTTGTGTTTGCCTAAAGAAAACTCTTAAATGCTCAAAAGCCAATTTGCAGCACAATAGAGCGCTGAGGACATGGAGAGAAATGGTATGGTGCGGATGTTGCAGTAAATGGTGCAGAGAATGTGGAGCATTGTTGTGCATATATAAAGGAATGTTTCTCTGAAACTGATCACATCTAGTGCTAGACTATATTCCACATGCAGCAGAGCCACTGCTATTGAAAATCATCTCCCACCTCTGGCTTTGTTTGGTCGCTATATCTTCTTTAGGATGAATGGAAATATTGCCACAGGCCAGAGTAATGCACTCAACAATTAGCTGTTTAATATTAAATTATGTTGTGCTTTGGTTCTACTGTGAGTCCGGTCTTTAAATGTTAATGTGCATTGTGATGAAAAAAGTATATCCCTCTTGAATCTCAGCTACACACTTTCATGCACATACACACATATACACATACATTTAACATGAGTAGTTGTTTTTCCTCCAAAGACGATGGTTATGGCTACTTGCATAATATGATTTGGCATCTCACAGTAGGGAGGTTTTTGCGGTCTGAATCTTATATGTGTCTTTTTTTTCAATATAAAATATTGAATATAAAAAGGGATTCTGTGAAGGGGTTTTTATAGAGCCCTGCTGGTGACATAATTTTTAAGAAAAAATATGCACCTCTCTAAGGTAATGTGAATGGGATCCTAATGTATGAACCCAACGTAAGATGTGGGAGGGAGATAATTAAACCATGGGCGCAGGTTAGTAGGGAAAGGGAATGAGATAATCAACTCATGCCCATTTGTTTGGGTACAAGATAATTATGCTGCCATGACTTAATTATCTAGTTTCCATGCCTTACTGAGTTGTGGCCATGCATCAGGATCCATTGCCAGTGGTGCTCACGTGTCCTGGATAGTTTGAATACCCAGCTGCTTGATTATTACTTTGGTTTTTATTCAGCTTTTTGTTTGGAAACTTTTTCACAACTCCCGTGTGGCCACAATATGATTACTGGACACTCGTGAAGGCGAAACAAAACCAGGGAGCCAGCTCTAGTCGGCTACCCTTTAGGCCCAGGGGGCAGCGTCAGCCGAGCGGAGTGTCAAGCAGCTTCCAAAGTGGTCCTCTTTACATTCAGAAGCGCCTGCAGCTCCAAAAACTCCTCAGTCCTCACCTCCACTGTCTATAGATTGGCTAGTACTGACCCCCATTCAGCATACATGTTTTCATCACTGCTGCTTTCCAAGAAATAGGGCCAAAACCTGAACAAACCTGAATTAAACCCAATAAATTAACTATCTAATAAAACTATTACACTTAAACAAACTTTGAGTAAAACCTTGCAGTGAATGATGAAATGATCATTTTAATTTGTAACATCTACAGGTTCATAAAGGCTGGATTTGAACAAATGACAACACTGATACTGTCAAATTGTACAACATGGGAACAACTGGGCTGGCTCTATTCGGAATTGCAGTAATGAACACATTTAAAATTATTATTACAAACTGTAAATACTGTAAAATAACGTTTCAGTTGTAGTCTAGATATACCACAAAGTATTCAAACCATGTAAAAATGCACATCCCTAGTTATTTATGAAAGCAACATTTCTTTTTACCTCATTTCTTTTTGGTACTTATGGTTGTTGCTTAGGTTTAGGCTTAGAAAATTCTTTGTATATACAGTACATATGTGAGTCATAGCATACCCCACCTTCTGACACTGTACCTGAGTGTGTGCGTGTGACTCCTTCTGATCACACTCATCTTCCATTCCATTTCTCGTACCTCCTCCATGTCTCTGCTCTTCAATCATCACTTCACTTTCTAAGGGCAGCAAGAGTTGCCAGACAGGAGTCATGGGGTCATCACAGCTTTATGAGTGATAATGAATGGGCCAACACAGCTTCAGGTGGTACCACAGGGGTAGAAAGGGTACAGAAATGCTCAGAACAGAACATTCCTTTATGTCAGACTAGAAGAACAAAGTTTGAATATTCCAGTGGGGAAGAAAACTGTTGTTTCAAATAAAAAATGAAAAATATTTTGTCATGGATTCATTTATTTAAAAAATACCAACAGTATGTTTATTTATTGAGTTGAGATTGCATAAGAGGTGAGTTGTATAAGGTTATAATATGATGGCTTGCAGTATGGAGCTCTTTAAGAAGAGTTATTTCGCTTTATTTCTTGTGTCGGTTTATTTCTGGAAAGCTAGTTCTTTCTAGAACCCTTAAATAATGTGTAGGATTTTACGCTTTGTAAAGGTTCTTTACACTCATCTTATTTGTTTGGTTCTCTAAATAACTATTAATTGAACAGTTCTTTAGGGAGCCAGAATGTTTCTTCTATGCCATCACAAAAAGACCCCATTTTGGCACCTTTAAGGGTGTAGGTAAACATTAAGATTCCCCATGGCAGCTTTATTGACCGTAAAAAACAAAACACTACTGAGATTGGTTATTTTATTGGCCATAAAGACAGAATGTTACTGCGAAACATCTTTAAACAGCCAGCTGATTGTTGTATTTCTTTGCAGAATTGTAGTCTTTAATTATAAGCTATCTATTATCCGGAACACGTTTTGGAAATTGCCTCTGATGTGTCATAAGATCCACAGGGAGGATGTCATCCTTCAATTTTAGTCCGGCTACTAGATCATGGTTTGATAGACTTGTAGTCAGCCGTGAGTCTGCTTGTAGTGATGCATTATGGTGTCCTCTGGCTACCTGTGTATCAACGCATCCCTGCCTGCTGGCTCCGTCTCATTGAGTTCCATTGGTCACGCCTCAACATCCCTGTCCATAGTGCAGCGTTTCCCTCGGAGTCAGCAGCTGCACTGACTGCTCTCAGAATGGCTGACTCCTCTTAGGTCAACACAAATACACCACCGTCTGTCTGACACACTGTATCATTGAACAGATATAGATCTAGAGGGAGATGTGTTTACTCTGCATATACACAAACCATGCAAATGGACACATGCCAGGACTGAAAAGCATTTCAGTACAAAAGGATCCTGAGTTACACCGAATTTGAGTCCAAAATGAGCCAAATTCTGGGCCCAGAAACCAGATAAAAAAATTTTAATTTACACATATGTTTAGGTATTTTATTGCAAGCAATCTTGGACCATTTCTATCAACCCATTTACTGTGAAATGTTAATAGCATGTAAAGAGTAGTTGGTACTTTAATTGAAAACTAATTTAGATTTCTTTTTGACAGTGACTATAGGGTTGGTGAAGTTATGAAATATCTGCAGCAGGTGTTGCTGCAGGCGAGTGTTAGAGCACCTGAGTCAATATTGAGCACCTCTCACTGCCCTGTTTGTCTTTTCAGCAGCCGTCTGCGCTCAACACGTCCTTCCACACAGCAGCTCAAACACCTTTATTTATGTATTTACTCTCCTGCTCCTCGCACAAAACCCGCAACTGTCTGGAGGACAGCCACCTGCGACCCAGAAATTCACCAGCATACTTATACGTGTGTGTGTGTGTGTGTGTGTGTGTGTGTGTGTGTGTGTGAGAGCGAGAGAGAGAGAGAAAGAGAGAGAGAGGAAGCCCTCCAGAAGTATTGGCACTTATTGGCAGTTGTTCAACATGACTATAAAAGGCTGATGAAAATTCCTCTGAGCCCATTACCTCAAGAAAAAATGTCACAACTGATCACAAAATAAATACATTGTAATTAATAGCACCTCCTAATGTAGTGTTTTGTGCAATCCCCTTTTGCCAGCCGGACAGCCTTGAAGGTTTTAAAAGTCTTGAGAGCACAGAGAAAGGGATTTTGACCATTTCTGACTGCAGAATCTCTCCAAAGCTTGGATCTTCTCTTGTGTGCTCTCTTCTTGAACTAAACTCAAAGGTTTTCAGTTAGATTTAGGTCACAACCATGGAAAAACTTATTTTTTTAATTCATTTTTGAGTGGATTTTGTGCATTGAGTGTTTCCTGCTGTTGTTACCATGAACAAGTTTTGGCTGCTTGAAATCACCAGCGACTTGCTGAAATCCACAATGCCGTTTATGTGAAATAACAGGGAATCAGGTGGTGCTTTTCTCTGTAGCAATCTTTTTTACCCCAAACCCACCTTGACAGTCTTAGGTCAAAGAGGTCCAAAGCACCCTGTCCCACTTATAGTTCGAGGAGATCTTCCAAGTGTATTTCCTGTGGTGAAAACATAGAAAAGGCTTGGTCAGGCATAATATCTAAATAGTTGGTTGGCACAGCCAATAATTGTGACATCTGTGCTTTTGTAAAAAAAAATATTTTCCCTAATGGTCGCCTTATTCTTAGGCTAAACTGACCTCAGATAAACATAGTCTTTATCAGTTTTTAATATACAGTAACGTGGGTTATAACTGATAATTGTACACGGAAATCCTCATAATAACGCAGAAACTGCAAATATCCTCTGCATTCTTTTATGCTTTTTTCGTGGCAAAATATACATACCCGATAAACAGTAAATTATTAAACTGTAAAAATTATTGGTAGTTGCCTGTACATTTTACTGTATTTTTATTACTAAAAATATAACCAATTTCTTACTGTATTTACCTGCTTATATCAAAGAAAATGAATTATGCATGAATTACAGTACAATCTATACTGGGGTAATATCGGTATTTACATTCTAGCACTGCGGGAGTTCAGTGTAAACTGTACAGTATGAATACGGGTTTATCTTTACATTTTCCTTAAGGGTAATGCATTAACTTAGTTTACAATGAAATTAACATGAGCATATTTGGGGGCATATTTAGGGTTTACACTATAAAAATAGGCATTTTTAGGCTTTTTTTTTTACCACATCACCACAACGCGTTTTTTTTTTTTACTATATGCGGGTGCTCTTGGAATGTAACCCCCCGAAAATTTACTGTAATATTAATAAACTGACTAATAAAGTGATTTTTTATTAAGGTGCCAATAATTCTGGAGGGCACTGTATATAGCTGGCTGGGCTGGAGTGGGCTGGTGAATGATTCTCCTCCATGTTTTTTCATATGGTGACACCGGTGTGCCCTGAATATATTTACAGTGAAACCTTTCTGAACTGTGGTGAACGTGCCAAGACAGACAATTATACAATTACAGACCAAAAAAAAACTCAAGGGCATCAATAAAGATCCAGAGAAAGATCCAGGAGTCAAAAGGTGATGCTATACATTGGACTTAAAAGACGTAATAAGAAAGTTTAGTGCTTCTACAGTATGGAGAAAGAGAGAGGGGGGAAGAGAGAGAGAGGGAGAGAACATGTATGTGTATGGAGGAGGGAGAGAGAAGAGAAAAAGAGAAAGTGCCACAGAGAGAGAGAGAGAAAGAAAAAGAGAGAGAGACAGAGAGAGAGAGGGGGGGGGGAAAGAGAAAGAGATGGAGGGGGCTGTGAGAAAGAGGAGTTATAGAGAAAGGCTGTGAGAGTCAGAAGTGATAGAGTGTCTGAGAGAGAGGGCGAAAGAGCGGGAGGGAGAGATATATAGACAGAGAGGCTAAAATAAGACTGGGGCAAGCTGTTAAATGAGTCTTTTCCAGTCACACGCGATCATACTTTCAGATTTTCTTTTCTTTTTTTTGTGTATAGTAACACTTGTGTTCCCTGTATACATTTACAGTGAATCCTTTCTGATCTCTGGTGGATATGCTCAGCCAGTCAATAACACAACTACAGACCAAAACAACTCCAGGGCATGAATAAAGATCGAGATAAAGATCCAGAAATTAAAAAGAGAAGCTGTGTTAGAAAAGTTAATATGGAAGTTCAGTGCTTCTATTGTAGAGTGTGTATTTGTGGGTGGGGTTTTGTGTGTGTGTTTGTGTGTGTGCGTACATGAATAGACCAGACCATGAGGTCAGGGGAAAACTTGCTGGTCTTTCTCCACCACACTAGAAAGATGTCAGGCTGGAACTGATGGTCTCACTGAACAATTCATCTTAGTCCAATCCACAGCGCTAAGAGGAGGACCAGGCCCACTCAGCCGATTGACAGAGACCAGGAGAGAGAGAGCGAGAGAGAGCCCTCAATCATATTCAATCTCGCAGCCTGTATTTTGACTGCTGGGCCTCTTCTGTTTCCTGCTCGGGCGTTTCGGATGGAGTGGTGCAGACAGATACAGATCAGGGTAGCAGGGAATCCTGCCGTGTTTTTAATTAGATGGGGTGATTAGGAAATCAGGAGAGAGGAAAATTAAAGGAGGGATTAGCTGGGTCTTAGGCGCTAGGAGACAAAATGGAATAGATGCGTGTGGTATCACTGCTCATCAGTAACCTGCTCAGGCCATCAGTAGCTTTCCTTTATCAGTGGGCAGTCTGGGATTACGGGCCGGCGTTCCACCTGTGAGGCAGCTAGGTAAAAAAAACATGCAGATGTGTAAACAGGTGGGGCGCACACAGAACTAATGGAGGTGTGTAGAGATTCATCCAGCACTGTCTGTGTGACATGTAGGGATAGGACGGAGGTCAGGCCTAGTGAGCTGGAGGTCAGAGGAAGAGAGGACAGCAGGCAGTATTGTCCTGCCTCACGCTTTCAAAGGCCCAGCAGCCTGTGGAGTTCCACCATATTGCTCACTCTAGTTAAGCCATGTTAACTTTGATCCATTCTGCTGGGAGCACAGTGGTGAAAGCAGCATGAGTGAGTGCTCATGGTGTGTGTACAGAAGTGTGTATGTGTATAAATAAATGTGTGTGTGTATTTGTGTGTTTTTATGTGTGTATGACTGCATATGTCTGTGAATACGCATGCATGACTGTGTGTGCCCATATGTGTGCGTATGGTATACCTGTGCATGTGCATACACACATACACATATACTCCACTGTGTGTGTGCCAACATGTTAGTGTGTGTGTGTGTCTGTGTGTAGAGCCTCCAGTGGTGTTTGGTTTGCAGCTGGAGATTAATTTGTCAGTTCAGTTCTTTTCACTTCTCTCCTTTAAATCTCCCAATCCTGTGTGGAAAATGATCTGATTCTGTGTGATTGCCCCCCTTGCTGTTTCAGCTTTCCTCATTCTGTCACTGTCTTTTACTCACCACACTAACGGTGGTAGGGTTGCAGTTGTTTTGTATGCTTTTCCTGTATGAATGTACAGACCAATCACTCATTCCTGATCGTGCCGTGGGCTTTGTCTTCAGAGACTTCTTAATACTTCATTCTTTTATTTACCTTGTAGAATTTGATGATGGTTTCTTTAGTGATTTTCTATACGAAATCGAAGATTTTTGCAAGCTTTGTAGCAAAGACTGAAGCGAAATGAAAAGGGTGGGATTAGTTGCATTTCATAATGAAATCGAGGGCTGTAGCTCTCGGCGAAATAAGCAGCATGCTGTGGAAAGCACCGAAATTGGGGGCAAATGGAGGTCAGCGTTAATTCAACGAAGCATCCCATTGGCTTTCATGGTGGCAAGAGTAACAAGAACATAAATTGTTATTAAGACTTGCCCTCTAATGAAAAAGCTGTAGACTCGCGGCAAGTTTTCTCACTGATAACCGTTCTGTTGTGACAAGTAATTACACTTTGCTCAAAAGCTGTTTTCCTTTGAACAAATTTACTATTACACAGCACGTCTGTTGTATACTTGGCCAAAAAACGCTTAATCTGGCCTTTTTTGGGGGGAGGATCTTGTGTGTGCAAAGTTTGGCCCATACTTTGTTGCATAAATATGCTTTATTTCACCTCCAAGTCCGCTCAGCTTTTATTTTAGTAATGTGTTTTACTGGTGGTGATAAACATTTTCACTCTATAAATAGCCGGTCTGTAAAAGTGGATGATGAATGCTGCATGGGGCAGGAGCTTTATTCAGGCTCTTTTTTAGTGCGCTGTTTGGATGGAGCCAGGACAGGAGCAGGGTGGGACTATTGCCAAAAAGGCTCAAAATATTCACCTCCTTTCCTCCTACAATGTTCTGCCTTTCTTTTTACGTCTTCAAACCAGCCTACCACTTCTCTTTTTCTTCAAAACACCCTGTTTTCTAAAGGCTTCTTTTACTGAATCTAGAACAGACTTAACAATCGCGCTGGTTTTATTTATTTATTTGCTTCTCTGGCTCGTTGCTTTTATGGGTAATTTGGCTCACTTTCATCTCTGCAAAGATGGCCCGAGCACCGTGAGATCTTAAAGCTGGAGCCTGGAAAAGCTGTTTGCAGTAATGTCTGAACTTTGGCTCAAAATGACCAACGACTGGTCTCATTTTCCTTCTCTGTCTATGGCTGCCAGCCCGGCCCTCCTACTGACTTCAGTGACCCAAAAAGACGGATTATCCTCAACCCTCTACACTGGGCTCCTGATATATGTGAAAAAAGAAAGAAAGAAAAGGGATGACATGGGATTTCTGGTTTGATAATATTTACTAATATGGGATTTCTAGGGCGCTAATAAATAAATAAATACATTTGTGAGCATATTTACAGATTTAGATAAGCAACATGTTTATTGGTTGCATTTCTTTAAACAAAAAGTCAACCTGCAGAACACTTCTTATTGGAACACCCCGCTGATGCGAGACCCCTCAGTAGATACGTTTTCTCTTGTTTCTTTTTTCTCCCTTGACTCCCAGGAGCTCAGTCCGCCTTAGTCTCGACCCGAGCAGGCTTGTCTTGATTGTGTCCATGACTGGTTCGGCTGTGGCTAAAATACACACACACACACACACACACACACTCACCCAACCAATCACAGAACGCAGACACTTAAACATAATTACTTCCTCTATTAAAGACAGGTGGACGTGTTGTTAGGAGCCTGACAACCCATAGCCAAGTAAATGAGCTCCTCGCCTGGGTTGCCAAGTCCCCAACCACCATACATTCCTTAAACATACATACCCGATCCAGAGCTAAGTGTCGCCTAGTATTCTGGCGAGGAGCTGTGTGGCCGAGACAGTACCGATGTAACATTGCAATGCCAATACTGTTTCTTTTTTTTCATTTTTCAGCTAATATATCAAACAGCCCTAACAATGAAGGGTTCATAACAGGTTCATACATAAAGTTATAGGGGAAAATGATACAGAACATAATAATAATGATAATATTCATAAGCATTTTCATCATTATCCTCCTCACCATCACCATTATAGTAGTAGTAGTAATCAGTGTTCAATGAACGCAACAAGTCGGTTTACAAATTATGAACATAACAGTGAGTGACGTTCACTCTCGTGATACTGAACGCCGTTCACGCTGTACGTTCGCAGGAAAGTGATGGGAGGTTCGGTTCTTTCAAACGGCTCTTTCAAACGGCTCCCAAACGGCTCTTTATTATCATCATCTGTAGCCTCATATTTTAGCCCAACCTGGCAAATATGAATGCTTTGTGTGTTAATAAAAAGTGGGGATCGGCTCTCACTCGAAGGGAGTCGGCTCTTCTGATTCACTACAAAGAATCGACTCTTCTGATTCACTACAAAGAAT
>JBBPCY010000142.1:16539053-16549127 GCA_037974405.1 Brachyalestes nurse | reverse complement strand
GGTTCAGATAGAAGGACGTTGTATTGAAAATGTAAAAAAAAAACGAACGTGAACGAGTTAATTTTTGAGCTGTGAACGGTCAAATTTTTTAAAAATGAACTATGAACGCGAGCTAGTTCATTTTTATTTGAATGAACTGTATTTTAAACTAGTTCTTTTTCAGTGTGAACTGGCACAACACTGGTAGTAATAACAATGACAGTAACAACAATACGGCACCACACAGCAACAAATAAACAACAAAGAGAAGCACAAACAGACACATGCATACTCTCTGGACTGTTATTTGCAGTCCCCAACTCACAGCCCAGTCAAAGTCTGTTGTTGTGGAGCAAGAGCCCTGGAGTGGCCCACCCATCGCATGTTACAAAGTCCTCCGCTGATGGTCCAGTCAGATACAGAATGTTGAGGCATAGTTGGGCTGCTGCTAAAATATCAGTGTTTGATTTATTTTACTGCAGATGTAACCGTCTAGTAATGAATGTTTTTCTGCAGTGTTAATCCAGGTAAATGCATTCCCAAATGCCGCTCTTTATAAACGCTTATGTGTGAGCAGTGGTTACAGCATTGGTATCAGCATGAAAAATATCACATATTATAATCAACCCACAATTCGTTATTCACAATGTTTGTTTGTCCCTATTATAATGGTTACTCATACACACTCATGCAATACTAAAGGATTCTTCACTGAGTCATCCACTAAAATGCTCTTTAGGGAAACAAAAGTGGGTCTGCCCAGGCATTTGTCCAAAGAACCTTTTTCGGCCTCTTTAAGTGTGTTAGCAGAACAGAAGAGCTGGTGGAAAGTGTAACACATATGCAAATGATTGTCTTAGGAAAGGATTGTCTCTTGCTGTTCTAATGCTTGGATAATCACCTACAAAGTGCAGCCGCTTCTTGTGTACATCCTTCCTCACAACAGGAACATACACCTCTAATTATCCTTCCAAACTGTCAGCCCAGGTGCACTTGTGACAAATCCTCTGGTGCTGGAGGCTGCTTCGGCCACGCGCCACACCGTGGAAATGGGAGATGGAGAGGGTGAAATTAAGGGTTGTTAAGGTGTTGAAGGCACGTTCGTTGTTTAACTTGCACTAATTGAGTCCAAAGGGATGCATGGCGGGGCCTGATTTCCTGTTGGAGTGTGCAGAGGGATCGGAAAAGGAGCGCTAAGTGAAAATGGAGCCTAGTAGCGTTTTGGCTGCATTACTTCCCGGGTGAGGCTGCAGGCCTATTTTGTGCCTTTTCTCTGAGAACCTTTGATCTCCAGTCCCTTCACTCTCAGGTACTTGGATAAATTTAATGGATGGGAGGGGTGAGGTTTACAGTAGTCCACTCTATTTTCACTTCCAACATTTTTCTGCCTTTTTTCTCTTCTTTGAGAAGAACACTTTAAAAAGTGGGTTCATGAAGAGGCAAAGATGAAAGTATAGTGAGATTTCTGAAACTGTTGAAAGCTTTGTAGAAATAAAGTAGCATCATTGTCATTTTCCTACATCTACAGAATCAAGATGACTAAAACATTTAAACACTTCTATATATATATATACTGGTTTAGAATGGACAGAAATGTTGACGCTGACCTGCATGAGACCTGTACCTGGCATGAGTCACATTTTGGCATTTAAATCTGTTAAGCAGGGTGTCACAAAGCCAGAGAGTCATCCTGCAGTGACAGATGATTCAGTGTCTGCTTTACTTAAGATCAGCTGTTAGACCACCATGCCACTGTGGCACATCTGGCTGTGCCTAAGAATAACATTCATTGTAAGTGCACCCAGTTCATTTTGGGTAATGTGTAGATTCATTTCTTTATCATTAGATTCTGCCTTGCTGCTCATTTCAAAAAGATGTTTGGTTACATATCAAATTTACACATTTTCTCCCCTCCCTGAATGTGGCCATTCAGCCAAGATATTGGTTTAGTGTTTGTATAATAAACAATGGGAGGTAATTACTTTACCTATTTGCACCTGGGCATATCACATAACTGAATTATCACACACAGGCCTCAAACAAGAGTTATGAACTCATCTCAAATAGACTTACTTCTTAACTCCAGACTCAGACTGAAGACGTGAAGCTGAAAGGTTAACAGGTGTAAATGACCTCAGCACTTTAAATATGAGCTTTAAATGGCGCTTTCTGTGTCTTTACAGCACCGATGAGAACACACCTTGGGTTCAAGTGAATTACAGTTAGTGTTGCCAGCAGCCAGGTTAATGAAATAAAAGTACTGAAGCATGTTTAAAGCCATGAAAAAATACTTCAGTTGTACAAAACAATTCAAAACAGTTAACTTTGTTCGTATAATCATCTTTATGTTTCATTATCTTCACTTGAGCTGGCATGGCTTACTGTTTTAGTGTGCAGGTGCGGCTTTCTCGTCACGAGCAGAAATCCTCGGACAGCCATTCTCCTGTGGAGTTTGTCTTTATCTGCTAAGCACTGAAGAACTGTAGAAATGGATGTACAGTAAGTCTCGAAGTTTATTAACCTTAAAGCAGAACACTAAGCAGACTGGGGCCATTTTGTTTTCTCAGTTGACAAAACATGCAGAGCACAAAGCAAACTACAAACATATTCATTTAAATTCTTTTGTTGATCCATTTAAAGGGGTCTGAGTTCATTTGGCACGTTCACAAATCCCCAGAAAACCATGATTTAGAAGTCGGAGACCATTTCAAATTCTAAAATGGACCAAGTATGAAAATACTTATATGGTTAGTTATAAAATTGAAAAGAGTAGAGGCAGTTTCAGGCTTCAAAGTGGCATCTTTCCGTAGCTACCTAATTGGTAATTTACTAAAGATGCAGTGTCAGGAACCACATTAAGGAATCGTCTAGAGTTACAACTTTTAACTATATACATATAAACTATAAATTGATACTAAACTATATACAGTTTGAAGCAAGTATGTGTACATTTAGACATTCATGATGCTAGGTAAGATATATTTCCTTTTTTATTAGCTACACCAGCCTCACACTGTAGCTCCACTGCAAAACAAAAGAAGTAAACCTCAGTCACCCAACATGACTTGGCACAAATGCCTTGATCAATTAAATTTGCGATGAGGGCAAAAGCCTGTGGATTTTTCCTGAAACTATTCTTGCCTTATAGATCACTGCTCAGCCTGGGCCAGAGCAGGCTCAATTCCCAGTGCTGGAGCATAAATGGAGTTAATCTTTTCCCATAGCACTGTCCACAGTGTGTCCTTACAGTGGGTGAATCATCTTCTTTTTGTCCCCAGTGATCAGGCTTATTATGTCAGTATCACTGGAGCCAGAAGAATTCAGTGAAGTCCACAGGGGCAGAAGATATCCATCATTAACCATGATGGGGAGGTGCAGGAGTACAAACAAAGCTGAGGAGCTCCAGAGGGATGGGTTCTTTTAACCATTAGTCATGCATGGTGAGCCAGAATGCAATTAGAAAGCTTTTTTTTGTTCTAGATGGTGTCTCGATGCACACTGCATCAACACACATGGCAAATGAGTGCTCCTTCATAAAAACACATACACAGTCTTGCACGCGAACAAATCCTCTGAGAGTTTTAATTAGGAAAAGGTGACGCTTCACCCCGTGTTCACGTTTTGTTTTATGGGGTTTACTCGCTGTATCGTCATAGTAACAGAACGAAATTGCAAAAAAAAAAAAAAATAGATGCTCTTTGCTTCTGCAAAGCTTCCCTTTATTCACATGCAGGTCTATTCATGGTCTATGAGTGTCCTTTATAGCAGTGTTCTTCTCTCCACACTAATGGACTTCAGATGATAAGAGGCCTGGAAAAGATTCTGAATGCACTGTAAGTGTACCCCAGTGGAATTCCCTCGTTTTCATGGCTGCTTTTTGGTCTGCTCCCTCCTCCTCCTCTTTTAATGTGTTCTGCAGCGTCTGTTGGAGGCAGTGGAATTAATGAGGGAACTTTAAAAACAATGCTGGCGTTTTCTTAATCTCAGCCTAATTAACTGATGCTCGTTTTGATATTGCTGCCATTTGCATCGCGCTCCTCTGCGCAGAAGAACATTCAGGCTCTTGAGTGCAGCATTGTGTGGCTGATGATTACCGAATGCTATCATCAGCTCAGTCAAGCACCTGAACTCTTCTCTGCTTGAGTGCAACACATTATCCTTCTGCATGCTCGCCTTCTTCAGAGGCTCTGAACTGTTCAGGAGCAACATACTCTTTAGCGTTGGGAGCGTTTAATTCTGCAGCACGCCTCACTCATCTCCTCCTGCACGTCTCATCTCCTTCGACAGACAATTTATATATATATTTACAGATTTTAGCACATTTACTTATTAAATATACTTGTCAAGAGTTTGCAAACTTTTGGGTTCCACTGTATACACACACACACACACACACACATACGAATCCACCGTTCTACAAGACAAACTGATATTTTGGCAAATAAGAACATCGTAGATCAAGTCAATGTCACATATACTATATAGACAAAAGTATTGGGACACACCTGCTTTTCAGGGTTTGGGCTAGACCCTTTACTTCCAGTGAAGGATAATCTTAATGCTTCAGCAGACTGAAACACTTTGGACAACACCATGCTTCCAACTTTGTGGACAGAGTTTGGGGAAGAACTATTTCTATTCCAGTATGACTGTGCCCCAGTGCACATAGCAAGCTCCATAAAGACATGGCTGGATGAGTTCGGTGTGGAAGAACTTGACTGACCCACACAGAGCCCTGTCCTTAACCCCATCTAACATTGAGATTGCTAGCCAGGCCTTCTCATCCAACATCAGTGCATGACCTCATAGGAATATGTGCCCATTCATTCTGTACTGTATAGTATCACAGTACAGAATAAATGGGCACATATTCCTACAGAAACTCCAAAATCTTGTGGAAAGCCTTCCAAGAAGAGTGGAAGCTGTTACAGTTGCAAAGGGGGAGCAACTCCATATTAAAGTCTATGATGTTGGTGTAATGGTCAGGTGTCCCAATACTTGGTCTATTTTGTGTATTTCTCATTATGCATCTCATTATTATAATAAAAGTTTAAGATGATTCAACCCAATCCTAGATGGTTTTTACTTACTGTATTTTTATTCTTTTTTTTTTCTTAAAACAAGCAACTGTACAGGTCAAATATATTTTTACTATAACAACATGCTTAAAACTGTAAAGTTTAAGGAAATACAGTGTGAAGTAACAAGCCATTAAAAAAGAGTGTTTAAATTGTATCCCTTAACCCTACGAGACTACTGGACCTAAATCGTAATAGGATACTCTCCTTCTTAGCATTGTGCAAATTAAATGTTTTTTCTGACACTGTAGATGGACAGTCCAAATGGACAGTCTTTAGCTAAAGACTGAATTTGTACATATATCTTTTACTTTATGTAGATGACAGAATGCCATCCATCTGCAGTATCTCTTACAGCCACACCACCGCTTTAAGCTTCAGATTAATATCTGATTGTGTTTCCATATATGTTTTGTGTGCAAGCCTGACTCCCTACATGGTGTATTCAGCTTAGCAGGAGTCCGAGTTTATGCGTAAAGCAGATGAAGGTGTGTTCTCTGTAAAGGAAAGGCGCTGTGGCTGGTTGAGTGAAAGGCTTTGTAAAACCGATTGAATGCAGACCGACAGGTAACCACAGATATCAGAGCCTTAGCAGTGTAAAGGGAAACATCTTGGCAATATCCTTAATACTTTACCCCATGCCGGCAGTCTCACCACACATAGAGGTTGTGTGTGTGTGTTTGCGTGTGTGTGTGTGTGTGTGTGTCAGGGAGGGGGAGTTGCGGATGACAAAGCTGTCAGCAAGTTTTAATGGAGGAAAAAGCCTTTAGGGAAATCTCTGTAGTGCTCACTAACAACGCCGTTGCTGTGCTTTCGGCAAACTAATTTTACCTTCACGCCGTCTGGCTGGTAGATGGCTGCCTTTGTGCTTATGAGCGTTTTTAGTTATTTTTTTTTGTTTTTTTGGGGTGTGTGTGTGTGTGTGTTTGAAAGCAGGAGAGTGCTTTTACCTCTTCCTGTTGTCTGCTTGAAAAGCCTCAGAGGAATCGGCCATGCCATGAAGAATTATTGATTCAAAGCAAATGGTGCTGATGGTGGAATGTCAATCAAGCATAGTGTGAAAGGACATCTTTCTTAACATTCATGCGTCAAGTGAACAGACATTTCTCACCCCCTTTTTTTAAACGCTGTACAGTAGTCAGCTGTCACTCATATTTATCACCCCTCCCCCCTGGTGACAGCAGCTGTGTGATTTGTCCGCTAACCTGGAGGAGAATTGGCCAGTGTTAGAGACAGTGCACACCAAAGGCGGTGTGCAGAAACAACACAGAAATACAAAATAGTTTCTTAATGTTTCTTGCTAATTGTTTCTTGTTGTTGTGTCACATCAAAAATGAACAAACTTGCAGAATGGCTTCAAAGAAGATATTCTTTGCCCTTCTCAGAATAGGCCAAAGGTGATGTTTGCCATTCTACTTTCTACAGCTCTGGAAAAAATAAGAGACCACAGCAATTTTTCTTTAAATCAGCATTTCTATGAGTATGACAACCATTCCATGCCAGTGTCTGTTAAATTCCTACACAAGCACCTCATTCTGTTTCATGAGGGACTGATTAGTGATCACCTGAATCAAATCTTACATAATGAGGAAAAGTATAAAAAAACACTGCTGTAATCAACACTCTCCTCTTGCAATATGACCAGTTGGATGGTAAAACACTACTAGAAGTGCATCCAAGGAAATCATTGCCATTTCGTTTTAGTCTGAACAAGAGATTTGTTTTCTTTGAATTATTCAAGTTCTGTAAAGTGGTCTCTTTTTTTTCTGGGTCTGTATTAATTCTCCTTGGTATCCAGTTTAGAAAAGTGTCCCGCTATTTAAACCGGACTGAAGGCCTGATTCACTGGTTAATGGGTGGGACTCTCTAGGTGTTCTGAGAGTAATATATTAATGACCACAGATGCGAGCAGAGTCCATTGCTTAAACATAGAACAGACAAAAAAATCATTATGTGCAATGCAGTTTGCTTAGCCCCTAAATACTACAAGAAGTCATGGTTCACCACTGCTAGCATTCATACATGATGAAGCAGAAGATGCTTGTCAAAAAATGTTGCTAGGATACAGCTGATCAGTCAGAATGGTTGTTGCTGTGATACAGAGACAACAGTGATTAGTCAGGCAAGTTCATTTTGCTTGCAAAAGCAAAAATCAAATGGAACGTAATAATACTACTACTACTAATAATAATAATGTTGCAAATCTTCAAGTCAAGTTATGTCAAGTAGGTGTTAACTGTCATCCCAATCATATACACACTACACAGTAAAATGAATCAATGTTCCTCTAGGACCATGGTGCAACACAAGAAACAAAAACAGAATTGATGTCCAAATAAATGTGTGTGAAGGCCTGGTGTGAGTGGGTTTATTTTCTACATACTCAACAGGGAGTGCTGGCAAACAGCTGTACTTGTATACAGTTTCCAAAAGTCAGTTACATTCTAAAATCAGTTTATTCATTAGAGTAAGATCTGTGCTGGAGTTACTCTCAGAAGAAGTGTATTTTTAACCATCAATGCTTGTGTTATTAGGCAGTGCATAGAATGCTTAAAGCAAGCTATTAAAAGCACACAAAAATCTGCACTTCCGCTATATTAAAGAGGAACGCCCTGGAAAACATATTTGCTGAGGCAATCGGATGCTCAAGAAATGCTTTGCTGGCCTACAAGGCAGATGGTGGACATTGTGGATGTGAATTAACTGTGGAGGAAGTTCTTTTCTTAGATAAGCAATGGTTTGTACGTTATTGTGTCACACCTTTCAGTTAATACATGAAAATAAAGTTCAAATTTTGGTATCTAAGTTGTCCACAAAGTATTACCATATCATAATACTCTAACTGGTGCACTGGTGGCTAAACATCAGTAGCACAAACTAAAGTTTAAATTAAGTTACACTTACAGTATAACTGACGTGTGCAGATGTAGATGGCAAAATCTTTTAACTTTCTTCAAGCTTGAACGTTTGGCAAGGAACTTTGAAAACAAAAAATATATATTTTAGTTGGGCTTGTGGTTGGAGTGGTTAGCATAGTTACATCCAAACCAGCTGTGACATTTTAATCATGTTAATTATAAACAGGAACCTTAATAGTGCATCCTTAACAAGATTCTCTTCTCATGCTCACATTAGGGACTTGTCATTTGCTGTAGTAATTTATAATAAGATGTAAAATTTAAAATAAGATATCTTAAATATAAGGAAATCGTTGCACTTTACAGCCCTGCAACAGCATTTGTTTCCCTTCAGTATTAGTAGCTAATTTCCACAGCACTCGTTAGACCCCTACCCCACCCACCCCATTACACAATGCTATCAAGGAAGGAGAGTGAAGGCTAGCTAGAACATGTGAATGTGAAAGTCCACTTCATGATTTTGCTCTACTGCTAGTGCAACATCATTGCACAGCTCAACATGCTTGGAGGAGAACACTAATACATCAGCTAATAGATACCCAGCTGGCAACCATCATGAAAAGTGATTGAGGGACACAGAGATCCTTCTTCCGACCCAGAGAGAAGGATGCCAATTAGGCTGTCTCGGACTCCTGGACACAAATGACTGAGAAGTTTCTTTAGAAAGCCAGAAATGGTTCTTCTCTGACACAATGCAAAGTTCCCTTTCTGGCTCTCTTCGTATGCAAAGAATAGTTTTGCTCCCTTCCATTGTCTTGTTTGTTAAAGGCATTATAAAACACAAAAAAACTCCTTTGAGTGAAATGTCCTTGCAGAAAGTCTGAAAAAACACTCTCCTAAACATCATTTGTCAGTTTAAATCGGTTTATAAATGTTGTCTGAAATATAAAACCGCTAACTTGAACTTTCCCAAGTGAAAGCGTCTAGAGAAAGAGATGTTTTTCTTTTTTTGAGACTGGCCAGGACGCCTGCAGTGATGCAGCACAGCATAGTGACGGCGTCTGTGCCAGAGGATCTGCCGTACTATTGGCTGACAAGATACATGTAGTCAAACCGTGTGTGATGACTTGCCCGCCCAATGCTGACAGAACCAATTAAGCCATAATTATGTAAGCAATTAAGACGCAAACGCTGACGTGATGGCAGCCCAGCACTGCGGCTTTGCTCCAGCACAACACACACACACACACACACACACACACACACACACACTCACGCAGTGCTGAGAACTTTGCACTAGGGTCCTGTGAGTTCTACAGGAGGAAAGGATGGAGGAAAGATTAACCTCGGCATTTCTGTACATCACCCAGTCTGTAAAAGTAAGCGGGATTCAAATAGGTATGCCGTGATTAACCAGGCAAACTCGGAGCAGTGAGGAATGAGGATCATTATGAACCACCGGGAAGGGCCAGGGTGAAAATAGAAAAAGAGCCAACAATTCATCTGTGATAAGAAATGGTTTTCTGGTCCTCATGCATTATGCATATCAAACACTGAATGTGGGTAAAGAGTGCATCGAGCACTGGACTGCGATCTATTACAGAGCGCTTTAGTTTTTCCAGCATAAACACCTTGGCTGGAGGGAGTTTATTTATTTATATAGTTTTTGTTTTATTTATTTTCTTCTGTATTTTGCCTGGTAATGCCGAAGAGCTGTCCACTGCAGTGAGCTGTGTTGGAGGTGTTTTTTCTTCATGCAGTGGCTAGTTCAGTAGCTGAATGTGCTCAGTTCTTTCATATAATAGCTCTTTAGCTACTTTATAAAGTGCATCAATAATCTTCAAAAGACTATGGAGTAACCAAGTATTACTGGTAATCAGATTAGAGAAGCAGGTCACATATTACCAGCATTCTCCCCTTTCTCCCTCTGTCTCTCTGTCTTCCTCTTTCCCTCTTTCTCTCTTTCAATCTCTTACTCTCTATCACACCCTCTCCCTCTCTCTCTCTCTCTCTCTCTCTCTTTCTCTCTCTCTTTCTGTCTTTCAATCTCTTACTCTGTCTCTGTCTCTCTCTGTCTCTCTCTCTCTCTCTCTCTCTCTCTCTCTCTCTCTTTCTGTCTTTCACTCTCTTCCTCTGTCTCTCTCTCTCTCTCTCTCTCT
>JBBPCY010000142.1:16533530-16538449 GCA_037974405.1 Brachyalestes nurse | reverse complement strand
TCTCTCTCTTTCTCTCTCTCTCTCTCTCTCTCTCTCTCTCTCTCTTTCTGTTTTTCAATCTCTTACTCTTTCTCTCTCTCTCTCTCTCTCTCTCTCTCTCTTTCTGTCTTTCAATCTCTTACTCTGTCTCTCTCTCTCTCTCTCTCTCTCTCTCTTTCTCTCTCTCTTTCTGTCTTTCAATCTCTTACTCTGTCTCCCTCTCTCTCTCTCTCTTTCTCTTTTTCTGTCTTTCAATCTCGTACTCTCTGTCTCCCTCTCTCTCTCTCTTTCTCTCTTTCTGTCTTTCAATCTTTTACTCTCTGTCTCCCTCTTGTTCTCTTTCACTCTCTCTCATTTTCTTACTTTCTCTGTCATGCTCTCATTTTTGCTTTCTTTTCCCTCTCCTCCCTCTTTTTTTCACTCTCTCACTCTACCCTTCCCTTTTACCTTTTCTTTCTCACTCTCACTCTCTCTCTTATCGCTTTCTGTCTACCCTCTTTCTTATTTTTTGTCATACCTGTCTCTCCTTTTCCTTTACCTCTCCCCCCTTTTTCTTTCCCTCTTTTTCACTATCCGCTTTTTCTCTCTCTCTCTCTTTCTCACACACACACATGCACACCCATCACTCCCCTTTAGCAGCCCAAATAGTCTCTCTCTCCCTGCACGTACATACACACACATGCGTAGACACATTCCTCCTCTCTGCCACTGTGCTCATGAAGTTTCTGTAGTCTGCGTGATTGATTGCTTTAATATGTACTTCAGTTGATTCACCTCAGCTCTTGTTCGCTTACTCCTCAGAGTCAGGAGATAAAAGATGAGACATTTCCAAAATATGAATGTATGAAAAGTGGAATGAGATATGAAAACACAAAGGGGGGGAAAACAGAATAAAATGATTGATCATAAAGTCACTGTAATGACTTCTGTGTGAAAACGTGATAAAGGATGAGCCGAGTCGAAGCACTGTGACCTTGCGTGTTTGTAGTGAATTGAGGCAAATAAAAAAGTCCATCTCTTCCGTTCCCTTTACGGCTTCTGTATGGAAAGAACGCTAACAGGAAACTGCTGGTACGTGACCCATTTAGCCACATCTTGCTTTACTAAAAGCGGTGTGTCCTTCAAATTTCCAAAGTGTTTGAGCGTGGATTGCTCGTCTCTTGGTTACCAAACTGCTGTGCTGAGTGACTCAGTGTAAAGGACATGATGTTTAATGTTTTTGAAAATGAAGCGCAATACACAGATCGACCATAACATGAACGTCGGCCTAATATTGTGTAGGTCCACCTTGTGCCCCCAAAACAGCTCTGGTCCATCAAGACATTTATTCCACAAGACCTAAGAAGGTATGCTGGGGGTCTGGTGCCCAGACCTGAGCAGTAGACCTGCCAAATTCTGTCTGCTATATCCAAAAGGTGCTTGATTGGATTGAAATTTGGAAACAAAAGTCAACATCTTGAGCTCTTTATGTTTCTTAAACCTTTCTTGAAAAGTGTTTACAGTGTGGCAGGGCACATTATACCGCACCACAATGGGATTTACCTGTTCTGCATCAGTATTTAAGTAGATGGTTTGTGTCAAACCACTTGACATGGTTTTAATGGTTTAATGTTGTGGCTGATTAGTGTTTAAGAAGACATGCATTTGCTTTATGTATGTGCTCCATTGATGGTACAGAAATGTGTAGAGATGTTTCATGAGTAGCATGAATACAACCACAGGCTGCTTATTCAAAACCATTCCATAAGCAGAGAGGGCTGACAAAGAGATCGCTGTGCTCCATTTCAGTCATGTAGGCGCATGCATGATAATTAGAGTCTCCTATCTCTGCTCCTTTGGGAGTGGGCTTCTCACTGTATCCGGATGACTGTTCCCCTCGAGAGCGTGTGTGAGAAGATGCCTGCAGGACTTTGATGTATCGATGCCTGGTCTGTTAGCATGGGCTGGCCAAGCCCTTTCCCTCTGTAAACAGCAGGTTAATGTCTTCCCATCCCTCCCTCTTTTTATTTGGCTTTAATGTGACGACTGCGTTGTGTGTTAGCCGCTGACATTTCACGTTTCACCCTCGTCGTTTATCATCAGAGACTGGTGTTCTGAGCACTCCGGTAAGGGAGGAAACACTCAGAGATGCAGAGCCAGGACCACTCAGCTGTTCTTCAGCAGATAGCTCTATCATAGCCGCTCACGATCTTGCCCATCCTCTGGAATCCATCTTAATTAAAGCCATGGATCACGCAGAGGTGACGGAGTGGAATCGCTAGCTGCGATACAGAAAACTATGGGCTAAGTGGAAAAATTAAGATACATAAGCGCTGTAAATGTCAGTCTTCAGGTGAGTGGGGTCTTTGGTGCATGTATTGTGCTTGTTTTGCACTCTGCAAGGGCTCTGCCCCTTCGCACACAAGAAAACAAACAGGTTATCTTTACTCGGTTTGAGCTCGGGCCAGAGGGATACAAACAAGAACTGCAAGCAGAATGCACGCCTTTGCTTTGGTTTGAGCTCCCCTGTTGCCCTGAATCTCTCTCATCCTGTGGGAGCGAGGCAGGTTAACTCTCAGCGCAGGCAAACAGCCACGCCAGGCCCAGTTAGAGGCGCCCTTTCCATGGGGCCCAGCAGCAACACAGAGAAGAAACTTTAAACAAAAAAAAAAAAGAAAAAAGATGTCTGCCAGTGGCCACTTTAGCATGCAAAGGCTAAGCCAACATCATGGCAATTGCATGTTAATGTGACTTGGAGGAAAATGAACCATCAGACACACTCACTCACCCTTTCTTCTTCCTCCAGCTTCACTTCTAAAGAAAACGGGTCCAGCGTGTCAAGCGTGGTCAAGCAGGCGGGAAAAGAGGAGATTCAACAAAGGAGATCAAATGCTACTTCTTTCTCAGTGTGTTCGGCTGCAGGGTAGCTTTATCAGCGTGATGCCGGATCTTCTTGAAGAAAGATCAGAAACCGAATTTATGTGCTGATGGTTTTAGTGATTTGTTCAAACATTCGCCTTTCCTTTCCTCTTCTCCCGGTCAAAAGATGTTGAACAAAAATGTAAATATGCATTATCTATAACTGTCACCTTGCAATTATTTAATGTGCTCGTGATTATTTTTAATAGTAAATAAGTAATAATAAACTTACCTGAACTTTAACAATCATTCATAACCTTTCCAAGATTCCAAGCTACTTTCCTGGAAACATACAGAAGAAGAAGCCTTTGATAAGACTTAACTGCAAAAAAAGTAAATATTATATATTTTATACTTTATATATTTACAACAGTCACAAAATGGCAAAATGTAGTCAGTTAATAAGATGGCTTTAATTGCCAATGTTCTTTACATACAGACTTTTGCAATACTGCACAATTTAACAATATAGCAGTGCTATTAAAAACAAAGCTGTGCAACAAATAGTCCTATATAGAATGACTAAGTACAACAGTACAAAAGTGTGGAACCAACTACTGCATAATTAGCACATCCATAGCATCCATAGACCTTGACTGTCATTCATATACAGTGGTATTAAGGTCTGTTTCATGTTCTCAAGACCTTATTCATGTTTATGCAAATATGATCGATGTGTCAGGACCTCTCAGTTCCTTTCACACTCTTACCAGGCTTTCCAGGTCTTATTTGTGTGATGAAAATGCAGCGTTACCCTGAGGCTTGGTTTGTCCATTTACTCAGCAAGAAAAATGTGGTCAGGCTGCAGATCTCACAAGTTAAAATTCATTTACAACTTCTTGAACAGTCACTGGTGTATTTTATGTAATACATATAAAATACATTTTATGTCATTTTATGTGTCTTTTTTTTCTCTCCCACGGCTCCATTTTTTTTGTTCTTTCCGAAGAAGCTGTGAGCTGTTGCCTTGGGGCCATGATGCAGTCAAATGCTTCGCCACAGGGCTCCACAGATACAGGCTGTTAAACATATACCATTCTACTGTTCCATTTGATTTGATTTAAGTGAAAGGAGCTGTTACGGAACCAGCAGGCAGCAGGAATGTATGGATCTGACCGGGTGGACCAAAATTCCTTAAGCCGCTCACCAGCCCTGTGGATGACTAGGATTCTAGAGTGTTGATTGTTCTGTTATGGAGGCATTCTTTACTCAAGGCTTGGACTGAGGGTGGAGGTGATGCACTGCACTTTGAGGAACTTTTTTGTGAAAATTTGGCATCATGTTTTTAAATATTGTTCTATATCCATTTGCTGCATTTTGTGCCATGGCCTCCTAGTTTACAGGGCCAGAGCTGACTAGTTTTAAGCTCTATTATGAAAGTGTGTTGATCAAGCAAACATGATGCAATATTTGAAAGCAGATATTCCTCCTTTCAGGCACTGTTACTAATTGGGAGTAATTATGCTGTCACACTGAAGGTGACCGTAGCCTCGAGACGCTGGCTTAGATCCTGAGATACTCTTAGCATGCAGGAGACCAATCAGGCAGAACAAAGGCTCAGATGGTTGATTGGTGCAAATTAGAGGAGCCTCACAAAAAGACAAGGTGTATGACACAAGCACAGCACAGAAGGACGTGCACGCTAACATCTCTCCATCTCTTGTTGCGCTGAATTGCTTCTTCTCTTCTTCTGCCTACCAATGAATGCGATGCCCCTTTGTATGGTTCCATTTTCAGAATGATTACTCTCTTAGTTTAATTGCTTCTCTTAATGAGACTTACGTTCTTCACTTTGGGTAAAAAGGGGCTCTTGATAAATGTGCGGATGCACAACCTGATCCCCCTGGTCATTTAGAACTGTAAACTTGTTCACTTTTCTAGAAGGAGAGGTCATTGTTCATTAAAACAGGCTGCTTTTATTTATTCATGTTTGTTTATATATTTGTGTTTATTTATTCAAGTTCTAAAGGCATTTTTTATGAAGATAGTCATTCATTCAAGAGCCGACCACATTATTTTCCTAACATATGCATTGTATTGAT
>JBBPCY010000142.1:16526030-16531030 GCA_037974405.1 Brachyalestes nurse | reverse complement strand
TTAAGCTTTCCATTTGGTCAGAAATGTATCATTTGCTCATGTTCGCCTTTTAAGCTTTTCTACAGTGAAGTAATTCTCAAAGCCGTTTTTATTTTCTAGCAGCGATTTACCACATACTCATTCAGTTTCTTAAGATGGGACTGATCCCTGTTATTGGGCTTTATACTGCCATCACACATTATTTCATTATTTCTGCAAACATAGTTAATTACACTTCAAAGAAAATGGCTGAAGAAGAAATAGAGGGAGAGCATTTACTGTGCTCTAAAGACTAGAGAGACAGAGGGTCCCTATTGAGAGGGGGATGAGAGCAGAGATGCTGCAGTGGTCTTTTTGAAGTCTTCTGCAGCGATTATTGAAATAGACGCCGATATTTCTCACTGCATAGACCGAGTACGCCTTAGACGTCATCTGACTTATTCGGAGTGTGTGGGATGTTTTTAGAGTGCACTCTTTTTTCTGTATTTTCAATTATAATGTGTTGTTCCTTTTCTTTATTTTGTTTCTTTTATTTTTGGAAGAACAGGCAGGGAGATAAACAAGCTTATTTGAATGACCCAAAATTGGAGCTGGAGAGTTTGTGGTTAGATTCAGAAAGCAGCTGGACAGAAAAAAAAACAGACAGGCTTTCTCTTTCTAGAAGGCATTTTTTCTATTGGGGTCTATATTACTTTTCTTGAAAAAAAATAAAATCCTCCGCAAGATTTAACAAGCCAGTGTCATGAAGCCAAAGGGCAGCTCATGAATTATGCAGGGAGGCTTGATGGAAATCAGTTCCTCTCCATACTGGCTCTCCATGCTTGGTTTTCTTGTGAACTCTCTCCACATGTGGCATTGTGAGCAGCCAGTTTACATCGAGATGGTCTTTTCTTTCTGCTTTACTGAGCACAATTTGTTCCCCAGCATACTCGAGTAGCATAATGATGTTAGCATTTTTGCTGTTTGTTAGCATTTGTGCTACATTTAGTTGTAACACCCCCTCCCCACGTGTGTATATATATATATATATTCTGGCTATATGTCCACTTGTATGTCCACTCTTACCACATCCATAAACCTCTTCTTAGGCCTTCCATCCTCATCACCTTTCTTCCAATATACCCAATATACATCAACCAACATAATCTCATGTCTCTGGCTTTGTCTCCAAACCATCCGTCCTTTGCTGTCCCTCTAATATGCTCATTTCTGTCCATCATCTTCACTCTCTGTACAGACCGGTGGTACCTAATTGATTAAAAGAAATATCCCAATTGAAACACTCCTTTTTGGGCGGGTTAAACCACTAGGGTAGCTGGTGGCCTTGTGGTTAGGGAGCTGCCCCTGCGATCAGAAGGTTGATGGTTTGAATCCCAGGTTTGCTTGTGGCACCACTGAGGGACCCTTGAGTAAGGTACCGTCCACACACACTGTTCTCCGGGTGCTGCGTTCCTGGCTGCCCGCTGTTTCGCTTGGTGAATGAGTTTAATTCAGAGAAAGAATTCCACACTATGTGGTGTGTATGACAAAATATTCACTTCACTGAATTGCTATAGGCTGAGTAGACAGATATGTTGGATATCATGGCATTATTACAAATGACAAACAAGTCATTTTTGAAGCTGACCATAAACAGTACATTTAGAAACTTTAACAGTGTTTCTGCGTCAAACTGTTTCATTACAAAAAAGTGAGGAGAATTTACTTTTCAGTGATATGGGCCCTTTAAATTTCCAAAGTTCTCAAAGTAAATGTTGGCAAAGTATGAAAAGTTCCTGGTCTCAAGTCACCTACCACTTAACTAAAAGCTGCCTTTGCAGATATAGGAAGCTGTAAGTGAGTTTAATGGCAGTGCTTGTTTTTGAGCGATCCAGATTCAGATGTGTGAAGGTCAAAGCTTTCGCCGATGCCTCCGCCACGCTCCTCTCCTCAATCCTAATTCCCCACACTGGACTCAGTGGCCAGGCAGCTTGATTTGTTTTGTCACTTCAAAGACATAGTGCACTCTTTCATTGCTCACCCCTCCTATGATTCACAGTCATTAAAACGGTGGAACTTTGGGGCTTTAAAGTCACCCTGACCCATGCTCTCTGCCACAGGAACCTTTGAGGAATACAAAGCAGCAGACTGATTGATCTGCCTAAGTAGCTGCAATTAAGCTAGCTGTGTGCAAGACAGCCGCTCCGCAGTCCTTTGGGTACAAATGCCAACCTTTAGCTCCCATGCCCATAATCAAACAGTGGAAGAAAGCAGAAGGGTCCTGAAGGAATGATTTAGTCCTTCCTTATGGTGTTTTAGACTGCAGTGATGATTATGGCCTTATGCACTTAATAGAAGGATCCAAAAGCTGGCTTTTGAAGTGTGACTCTTTTTTCTCTGTCCGTCTCCATTGCTCATTTCTGGTGCAATTAATCTTTACAGTGATGTGTATTTGGAAATAAGTTACATGTACTTGAAACATGTAAGTACAGTGAGTAGCATATATGCCCTTGCTTTTTTTTCCGCGATGCCAGAGATATTTTCGATTAATCCTGGAAGTTCATTGGACTGGGATCAAGAACTCATTTATAGCTGCACTCTTGAGGCTTGTCTGAGGAAAATCTAATACTGAGGACGAGGGTGAAAGGAGGGTATTGAACTTGCAATAATGCCCTTAAAGAGGGCTTTATCAATCCTTGTGGGCCCCTCTTTGACTTTCAGGACTTTTTGCGGGGTGTAAATAGTGTCTTTTTAGAAGGAAAGGAAATAAAGTCAAGGAAAAGTAGACGTGGTGAGGCTTTCCGCATCATGCCCTAATAGCATATTTATGAGCACTCTAATCTGTAATGACATTTTCGATACCTCCGTCTCCCCTGTAACTTATCAGTTCCAGAGACCATTCCCTGGAATGATCACTGCATATTAATGGGAAGTGATTTGGGTCTGAATTGCTTTTTAACTCAAATAGACATCTCAATAAGTGCATTGTAACATGGACACGAGGAGAAGCAGGCTGGTTCTTTAAGGCATTTGTCTGGCTTTTCGCATTGATAAATGCAATTTTTAGGAGGTTGAGTGAAGTGATATTTTTTTTCAACTCCCATATCCAGCTTCCTCCTCTACACTCTTTAAGGAAAGGCTGTAGGTGGAAGCCCACCTGGGATCTTCAGCTTGTCTCACTGGGGAAGCCCTTTTAAGTGGATCGTACACTCCTGAAAAAACAGCTCGTCATTGGTTCTCTAGTAAGGGCAGTGGTTATCTAAAGAACCGTGACAGCTCAGGGAACCGTTTGAGTAAGTTAAGGCACCTCATTCTACATGTTTCTTATGTTTCTCTATATTTTTTTTTCCCGAGCTCCTCGTATAACATGTTGCTCTGTTTTGTGCCTCACTTAGAAAACAGCCTGGACTGAAACTCTTCTCATAGCTTCAGTGTGAACAGGCCTGTAGGCTGCTGTAGGCTAGACAGGTGGATGTAAATACATGTGTCGTTTTTCAAAACAGGCCGTTTTACACTTTAATTTCTATAAATGGGCATTATAGACTGAGAAGTGATCAGTACAGTTTACATGTACTTTTACATTTTAAAACACCAGCTGACCTTTACATTATGTCAAAATTTAATGATGAATGAACCTAAACAAAATTCTGTGCAAAAATGATTTTTGCTCCTCTGGTAAGGTTACCAATTCAGAGACACGATGTTTTTGCCTGACAGTAGTGATATCCATAGAGATGTGGCTGCCATAAAAGTGAATGTAAAAACAATTTTATTCCTGTTGGAGTTTGTAAGGATTTGTTAGGAGGCTGTTTTGTGCCCATATACAAACTGACCCCTAATGCGGGAAAAGATACTAGCCCTGTCACAGTCATTATCTGAACTTATCTAAATGCAGTAATTTATGTTGCAACCGATGTAAATTAGTTGTGTTTTTTATTTATTGTGTTGACGCAGACAAATTTTACAAAGGGAAAACAAAGGTGTTTATTTAGAGATGTGTTTATTCAGAGATGTATTTATTATCACACTTTACTACCAACACTGGCAGGGTAAAGACTGGCATGTGCTTCATCCGAGTCAGATGAAGCACCTCCAGATCTTTTCTCGCTGCCTCTAATCCAATACCGTTGGACAGTTCAACATACAAATTGGCAGTTGTGTCAACTAACAAACACCTGCATTAGCTCACACTAAGAGATGGTGGGGAGGTCTTTAAACCTATCCAGACAGAACTAGACCCATTATGCTCTCTTAGACTCCTAGTCATCAATGGCTGCAGCACCTCACACCTTTCCATCACTGAGATAGTTGTGCCACTCAGTAGCCCCCAATGTCTGACTTAGTAATGTAACACCTAAAAGCAGTTATGTTTGTTTATTCTTGCTCGAGCTGTAGTTGGTCAGTTGGAAGCCAAGAAGTCCAGACCGATAGGAAGCAAGATAGCTAATCAACCCATTTTGCCACGTACACATGAACAAAAAAGGACAAAGAAAGACGAATACATTTCAAATGATTGTTATTAACTGTTAGCTACACGATCATGACAGCCATAACAGATACTGTAGCTTTGTGATCATGATGATGCTGACTAATCTCCATTGTTTTATTGCCCATCACTAACAAGTCCTCTAAACCATTGAGGAAACCTCTCCTACCTCTGAACTATCCAAGAATGTTCTGCAATACTGCGCTGCAATAATGTGTTTCATTCTGTTTTTTAAATCTTTTTTTTCTCATTTTAAATGCTAAAGAGCTACTGAACATTTCTTGATAGTTTAAATCAATTCAGTTTATACGTCAATTATTTGACTGGCTTTCCTCAGCTTCAGTATAATTAGATATCGTGAAATTACTCCTGTTTCCTCTTCAGAGTTATGCTTTATTATTCAGGCAGCATTTACTTTAAAAGGCGGTGAATCAATCCCTGAACAAAGCCTCTCAGTGCTGCGCCTTCTTACATGACTATACAAACAACATCTTATTTTTGTTCCAGAAAATGTGTGCATTTTCTGTTGCTGCAGCTCTGATACATATATATATAT
>JBBPCY010000142.1:16500298-16518207 GCA_037974405.1 Brachyalestes nurse | reverse complement strand
AATGGTGGAGTGTGTTTCAGGAGAAGTGTTAAAGTTGGTGGAGTGTGTTGCAGGAGAAGTGTTAATGGTGGAGTGTAATTCAGGAGAAGTGTTAATGGTGGAGTGTAATTCAGGAGAAGTGTTAATGGTGGAGTGTGTTTCAGGAGAAGTGTTAATGGTGGAGTGTGTTTCAGGAGACGTGTTAAAGTTGGTGGAGTGTGTTTCAGGAGAAGTGTTAAAGTTGGTGGAGTGTAATTCAGGAGAAGTGTTAATGGTGGAATGTGTTTCAGGAGAAGTGTTAAAGTTGGTGGAGTGTGTTTCGGGAGAAGTGTTAGTGGTCAGGAAGAACCACTGTTCAAGCTGAATGGAAAACACAACACAAAAACAACACATCAGGTTGCTGAATTACTTGAAATGAACTTGCTTCACTCTCATTTTAAGTTTTTGAGGAGCCTTTGGGCCGTGGTCGGACTGTGAATTCCTTTTTCTCCGAAAGCCACGATTCCACTCTGCTGTGATACATCCTCACTAGAGAACCTAACAACCCAACCTTGATCATAATCATTATCGTTCATTCTGTGGAATGTCAAATGGAGGTGCCACTTTTCTCCTCAGGCGCAGAGGGCAGGAATGAAAACAAGCTTGGGTTTTCAATCTCGGTAAACAGGCGGAGAAAAGGCTTGCGGAAGACAACAATAATTGCGCAGCATGTCATGAGCCCTCTCCAGATTTCCGTCCTCCTCTAGGCCACCCGAGCAGCGTCTTTATTTACTTTTCTATTACCTTTGCATCATTGTGAGAAAATGTCAGCCTTCCCGGCTGTGTGTGAGCTGTGGGTGTTGTCAGGGCTCCTGGTGCCGTCGCCATGGCCGACAGCGTCTCCACAGCAGCGCTGACAAGCTTGGCCTTTTGTCCCGCATCAATATTTATGAGGCCTGGCACTTAGGTGCCTCAACCAATCAACACGTGTCACTTCAGGTTTTCCCGCCATTGTCAGGATTCGGAGCCGCCCGTCACTGGAGCCCACACTCCTTGGCCACACTCCTTGACCCCTCGTGTCATTTTCACTTCCTGTCTAGAAAGGATGACGCTGGACAGTCTGTTTACTGTTCCTCTTGCGCACTTATATAACGGCTTCATACCATTCCTCAGTTTTGAGTCATTTTAGTATTTGTGTGAATTCAGCAAAAGTAGGCCCACGTATTTAAGAGGCCCACATAAAAGCCATATAATCGTATATTTTGTGTTTTTAGTTCTCATGAGTAATCTAAATGTTATTGTGTTTAAATATTTTTTATTTTAATATTATAGATCCTGGGACACCGGCATTTTATAATTACAATGGGGCAGCTTCTCTGTAGACAGTGAATTAAACCCCCTCTCTGTTGGCAGTGCATACAATCAAAATAATCATTGGAAATAAACAATGAACTGAAGTAACATAATATTTTTTTTTAATTCCCTGGGCTTTCCACACTCTGCCAAAGTATTTTGTTTAATGAAGTCTATATGCAACGTGATTCCTTAGAGCTGCTCAATAATGCACTGCTTGTATGCCCAAAAAGAATAATCTACTCAGTGCCTGCACTCTTCTCTGTCACACCAAAGTAAGCCATATAGTTCATAAACGCATACATAATTAGACCTGCCATGAAATATCTGGCTTCGGTACATTGATGACTATGCTATAATGGCCAGGACATGTAACTCTTAAAAGTGTTTTAATTAATTATCATTACAAACTATAATAACTTTTAAGGGTGTCTCGCTATACCTGATAACCATGGCATGATCAGCAAAAAACTGGGCAGTAGCCCTAACTTTCTGTGTAACTTATAACTCATAACAAGAATTCATTTTACACCATTTCTATTTGTCTGTTCTTGATGAAATGTTTATGCAGTGTTGTATATATATATATATATGCGTGTGTGTGTGTGAGAGAGCGAGAGGGAGAGAGCGAGAGAGAGAGAGAGAGAGAGACGTGAAGTTCTTTCTTTCTGATTTCTACCCATTTTACATCTCTGCATATAAAAAGAGTTCTGATTTGTCAGTCCACTCATTAGGTGCTTGGGGGAATTGGACAGGTTTTAAATTACGGCCACGCTTATAGTAATGATGCCAGTCAAACAGAAACAAATGCTGAATGACAAGCACCTTGGTGGTAATTGTCCTGGATATTTGTATTTGATTGACTTCTGTATCTCAAAGGAATACCATGCATTAATATGTTCCGGTGACATTTATTGCTCATCAAAAATCTAGGGGCTTTTTTTAATAGCTGTGCTCTAGGTTTAAATCTTACTAGTTTTCTTCACAAAATGTAAAAAAAAAGTGCTATAATTCATCCACATTGTTCCCAATGTTGTGACATCAGCATTCATAGTACTGCATTAGGTTTAGAGGGGAAAAGTATATTGGTGAGGGGAAAAATATAACCCTGTACATGTTAAACTCCAGCTTTACAGTGAATGGCCTTTGTTTATAGAAGGGACATCTTCCCCATTGTTTTTTACTCAGGTATTAATACATTTAACAGAATCTTTGCAGGTATTGTTTTACCTGTAAGTGAAATGTAAAGTAGTGAAAAACTAACAGTACTTTTGAAAATCAGATCAAACATGTAAGACCAAAAAGCTTCATGTCAAAAGAATCCTACCAAAGGTGTCCCCAAACTTTTGACGAACAGTTTACATGTTGTACTGTCAATCTGTTCCTCCACAGCCAGTATGGGTGTTCCTGGTCTGTATGTATTTGAAGTATGTATCTCCATTTCTCTTGTAGTGTCCCAGATGGGTGTGGCACAAGGACACAACATGTGCCTGGACCCCGGGATCCCAGACAGGGGAAAAAGAAAAGGCTCAGATTTCAGGTGAGAAATGAGCTTATAGATTACTGATTAACAGACTCCATTCAGGGGACAAGGAGGAGAGAAAGAAGAGGAATGCAGTTAATTTAGTGTTTGTAATGCCAGCATGATGAATAGCAAGAGGTGGCGGGGGCTGGCACCTGCTTAATTTCTCATTGGCCTTTTAATTCTCAAAGCTCACTGGGGATATTTGATCAGAATAAACATGGGCTTTGGGATCTCAAAGGTCAGAGAGAGTGGAGAAAGGGAGGAGGATGAGAGAAGTGGAGAGAGAGAGAGAGAGGTAGAGAGGAGAGACACACACAGGAGGGTTGAAGAAAAGATGAATTATTGTTATTCTCTTTTTTGAAATGACAATTATCTATGAATTATAGCAATTAGCCATAATATTTACAAATGTCAACAAAATATTTTCTCAGCAAGAACAGTTTTTGCTTATACCTGTGAAAATCACAGACTAATTCTGGCTGGAAAATATAATGCGGTTGCACATGAATGTAATGATTTGTTAAATGACTTCGCTACTATAAACCAACAAAACAAGCCACAGTGGATTTTTTTTGTATCCAAGAGCTCCCTTTCTGCCCCCTAAAACCTTTTTCTTTTTCCTAAATTAACACATTAACAAGGTTTCCTACAGTGGCTGCATTTCTGTGCTGTCATGTTTGAAGAAAGCTGTAAACCTTAGTGATAATATTCTTATAATACTGTACAGTATAGATGAGCAATGTGACAAGAGTTTATCATATTGTTATACATTTTGGCACAATAAGCCATATTAAGCTTTACTGTGGATGTGAGCTTTTGTGAATGCTACACATATTCTGCCCTATTTTGTCACCCCTATCAGTAGGCTATTGGCCCACTAAAGGCAATGTGAACTACTTGATAGAAATTGAACTACTTGAACTACTTGATAGAAATGCCAAACACACCTTAATTCATGAAAGCAGCATCCAAACAACAACAGTTGTTTTTTTCTTTTGGAGGAAATGACTCCATCAGGTAAAGCATTGTTGTTTATTGTACAAGATGCTGTTACAGATATTATCTGCCTTCAGCAAACATTTTTAAACACGTTTTCATTTTATTACGTACAATAGCATCAAGTCTAGCTACTGTCAGAGAATATGGAGAGCGAATAACAGCCACAGAGCTGTTTAATTGAGTGGAAGCAGAGCTATGGCAGTGTCATTTTGCAGCTAAGTGCTACTACAGGCAGGCCTGTGGCGTAAGGTGGACTGTCGTTGTAACCCCACTGTTCCAGTGGCAGCACCCCGGAGGACTCTAACGCAGACAAATGGGCGCAATCCCTTTCACACACACTCACTCTTATTTCGCAGCAGGGAAGTGAAAGACAATCGAAAGTTTTTAGCAGAACCTCCTGCGCCCCTTCTACCTGAGCGCTCCTTCATTCGGCTCTGGATATTAGAAAGTCTGGCACTGCATCTGAGGGTCAGCCACTGTGGTCAAACCGGGTCAGCACTTTGGAGCTCTGCTAGACTGGGGACACCAGCCAAGTGCCCAAACCCATCGTCCAATAACATTCTACCCAAGGTCAGCTTGACGCCAAGGTTAGAATCATACAGGTCAACAGATATTCGTCTGAACTCAAGCCAAACCCAACCGCCACCAGCCAAAGGCCAAAAGAACTACATCCTGAATCACATGACATTTTAAATGCAATTTTAACTGCATTTGTGTAGACATTTCAGTCTCTTTAAGAACTGCCTCTTTCCATCCTGTTAACTTCTAATGACAATAATGCCCACCATCAGATCTACTGATAAGCAAGACAGAAATGACTAGCGCAATTGTCCATTCTCCACTATTTGTGCTAAGATCCACTTGAAATTCCAGTTGAATTAATGCAGATCAATAGAGAAATTCACTGATTGAAAAAAGTGCATAATTTGGTCACGAGTGATGTGAACAAAGTCATTCAGAGTACACTGGTATGAACTTTAGAAAAACTTGCAAATGCAATGGTGACTTTAGAAAATAAAATACAGATATTTTATTTGTTATTTTATATGCATATATATATATATATATATGTATACAGATACTTATGTATTCAAATATGTTTATATATAAAGCTCACTTTTCATTTGAAATGTTGCTAGTGCTGAAAAAAAACCAACAAAAAAAACCTTTTCTTTGGGTATTATAGTGCCTTATGGTGCCATAAATCAAGGGCTCAGGCATAAAAACTGTGTATTTATAGTCTTTCCATATAATAGTAGTTTGTGAAGTAGCTTTTAAAGGGGTTCTTCAGACTCCTGGTTCCTGTTACCACTGCTGTGATCAATTCTGACTCTAGACAAGTGTGTCTTCAAACTTTAAATGACTCTGAATGACTTTGGATCATTATGTTTACATCTTTATTTAAAATAAAGCAACATTTTTGGAATGCTGGTGGAGGTCACCTTATAAAAGATGGAATTCAAAGGCGAAACTGAGGTTGACAAACATATATGTATACTATGAAATCTCAATATTAATAGTTTCAAACTGCCACACACATACAGGGTTGAGTTACAGATGGAAGGAGCTGGAGGGCTGAATGAGGCAGAGGAGCTCTAGAGGTCTGTGCACTTTGCTGAGAATCCGGGAGGCATACACATACACACACACACACACACACACACACACAGCAGGGCAGCAAGGGGAGAGATGAGAAGAGCAAGGCGGCTTCAAGAACGTGCAGTAGCCTCTTCTGTGTTATGGCTTTCTATACGAGATCAAGTGATGAATTAATGGGACCCATTAAAATTGTATG
Source organism: Brachyalestes nurse (assembly GCA_037974405.1). Taxonomy (NCBI): domain Eukaryota; kingdom Metazoa; phylum Chordata; class Actinopteri; order Characiformes; family Alestidae; genus Brachyalestes; species Brachyalestes nurse. Next base: position 16,512,577 of record JBBPCY010000142.1, on the reverse strand, counting down.
TTCTAGTCAGAAGTGAAATGATTTCCGACTTTAAGGGAAAATGAAGAGAGACGTTAATGAAACTAACCAAGCATTCCTGTGTTTGCCTTTTGCAGACGTGGGGCCACAGTGCATTTCTCCTGTGACGAGGGATACGAGCTCCAGGGCTCCAAGAGCATCACCTGCATGCGTGTGACGGATAGTTATGTGGGCTGGAGTGATGACCGGCCCATCTGCAGAGGTACTGGTCCTTAAGAGGGATATTTTGATTGCCTGGGCATCTACATAGCCTGTCAAATGTTGAGGAACACACTGCTTTTTTCACTTATTTTCAGTCCTTTCTTTCAGTAAATACATAAAGAACTTTGCTTCTTTACACCCAACTTCACATTCATCACAGTGTCTTCCTTGATATGAGGATCAGAAAAAAAGATATTGTTCAAGTGTACATTGGACATAATTTGCCTAAATAGAACCCAGATATACTTGCCATATAAGCTTATGTGCAAATAGTGCATTTTTTCTGAGATCTCGTTAGGTAAAGCTGTTCTGAAGCCCATTCTTAAAACATTTCTCTGCATTCAGACCTCAGCTTCCAGAGCACATGCATTCATAAAATTTTACAAATTACTAATATTATTCCGTAGAATTTTACAGATGGATTTCCTGATATATTGCTATTTTCTGGATTCATATAGATATTTAGAAGATAAAAAAAGTTTTTAATCATTTGTTCTGTAAACTTCATTTAAAGGCTATATTTTTTTAAAATCCAAATGTATACATGTTTAACTAGATGCTTGCTCATTTGCAAATCAAATTTGAAATGTTTTATTAAATGTCCATATGAAAAATATTTGTTGGAATCACAGTAGTCGTAAGGTACGATGACATGGAAAAAGCATTTTTGATTTGTGTAAAAGAATCTTTCAGTGCATGATTTTGAAATAGACTAAATGGGATGTGTGCATATAAGGAACCTTTATAAAGAACCCCTGCATAATGTTTAGGTTGTTGGACGTAACTCGAAATTGGGAACGAACCTTATGTGATCTGTTATACTCACATATCTCATTTATAAACATGGTGCTGAAAGAACCATTTGCAAGAGCTTTCAGTGTAAAGTCCATTTCTTTCCTGTACATCCAAATCCAGCAACCTGCCATTTTAAAGAGTGTGTGTGTCTGTTTTTGGGTAGCATACAGCTGAAGTCATAGCTTCTTTTTAGAACATATGTCATATGTTTGGTGTGCTGTGGAGAAGGCGCAGAGGGAGGCTGAGGGGAGAGAGGCTAACAGGAGAGAACAGTCTGCAGCAGATATCCTCAGAGGGAGGAGATGGCTATCACTCTTCAGTAATCAGCTTATTTAGCTGCACTCGGCTCTGATTAATTACTTTATTAAGCTTTACTAATTTTCTGAGTGTGATTGGCCTGGAGAGCCATTGTGGCTTCATCCCTCTTGCATCTGTCACTTCTTCAAAGAACCGTTCTTGACACCAGCGCCACCACTTTTGAAGGCCAGTGCTTTCAGAAGGCCTCTTTAACAGAGCAAGCTGCTTTCGGCTTCATTGTCTTCAAAAACGTTGCGCGTGTTGCGTGCCTGGCCCATTACTTCATGGATTAGGACAGTTTTGAGGATTATCCTGAGACAGATGTGCATATGGTGAGATGTCATGGAGGTTAATACACTTTATCATCACATTATCCACAGCGCAGAGCAGGCTGCCCTGCAGGCTAACACATTTCTCTCTCTCGTTCCAATTTCCCTTTTGAGGTTATAGGGTGTCCTCTATGCGTCTCAGACACACGTATATAAGCATATACCCCCCCTTCCCATGCCCCAACACACACGCACGCACACATTCTCATTTGTTAATAGTAACTCCCTGGCCCTGTGATATTGATTAATTCCCCACTATTGTTCAGCAAGCTGTGGACTATTAGACTTTCATTAACTTGTTACGTCCCCTCTCTTCTGGCAGCAGCCTCTGCACAGCGGATGTCCCGGCATGACAGTCTGTGGGAGAAACTTCGTCGGACAGCTTTGAGATGGATGACTGCAGTCGCTTTTGTTTTTGATTGTTTAACGATCAGCTTTCGGTTCGTAAAGCCCTCGCCGCCTATCTGACTGTGGAGCGTGGCAGGAAGAAGGGAGGATGGATCTAGAATTGAGGAAGCGTCTGCAGGCCCAGACGCACTGTGCTCCCTTCCAAGCCCCATTAGTCATGTGAATAGTGGCGATATTTGGCGTTTGCGTCCTGAAACCCATTTCAGTCACTTGCTCCCTTTCACCAGCAATGTAGAGAATGATTATTCGTCTTGTTTCATTGATTTAACACTACTAAATGCCAGGTCATTACTCAAAACCGGCCCCGTTAATTGCAAAGTGCCGCGGGAAAGTAGGAAACTTGAGAATAATTAAGACAACAATGTTTCATGGTGCCTCAAATAAGAATTCATAAATCACTGTGTTGTAAAATACAGAAACCAGAGGGCAAAAACAAACACGAATGCTTCTGCTTGTCCTTGACTCAGTGAAATAAAAAAGTGAGGTTATTTCCTGATTTAAAGAAGGTTTCAGGGGTTAGTGGCTTGTTTTGCAACAAATAAACTACATATGGGCTATAATTTAAGATTTACATCGCCCCATATTGGATTATATGCAGTGAGATAAGTGCTCTAAGGGCTGCTCTAGCTGACCACATCAACATAAAGTGTGCAAACTATAAGGGAAAAGCTATAATCATGTGAGATGAAGCCACTTTCACAAAGAGCCAATTAATAGCTATGATTTCTGGCCCAGTTAATAGAAAGCCCAATGGCAAAAAGTGGCTCTTTGGCAGGAAGTCTCAGCAGGTTCAAGTGGAAAGTAATCTTGCTGACTTCTTCCTCTTTGTCCTAGTCTTCTGCAGGCAACTGTGTGTCTTCAATTTTAGCTCCTGCAGTGAGTTTCATATACAAAAAAAGCCCACTTCTGAGTGAGGAACACTAGTGCTAGGTTACACAGTGATCCAATTCAGCCAAAATGAGATTAGTGCTAGCCATGGGGAAACACCTCCAGAGAGCAGCAGTGATTATCTGATTGTCTCCGAGTGCTGTCCTCACTGCCCTCATGAGATTAAATTCTTAAGAGGACCTTAAGTGGTCTCCAGCTTCACACTAGGCTATCATACATTTAGAAATGTGTATAAAAATTTAGATGCATCTGATATTACAGTGTCACCTCATTTGCTTTTGTTTTATGGTTTGGGTGCATCATGGTTCTGGGGGCAAAAGACAGGGTGGGTTGATTTACAAGTCAAGAGCACTTCAAAAATGTCTGTCAGTTTTGTCAATACAGTTTTTGGCTTGGCTTTAATATACAGCAGTTCTAAGAAAAAAAGAAAGTATTGATATAGAATTAGGGAATTTATTAGAGAGTCATGTTACCATTTGGGGTGTACTTGGTCTGCAACAATGTTTATGTAGGTGGTATGTTTTAAAGTAACATCCACATGAATGCCAGGTTCATTGGGTTGGTATTAACTTACTGCATACTGGGAACACCCCATCCATCCACTCTAATCGTGATTAGTATGTCTATGTCTTTGCTTAATAATCTCAGACCCTTCCTCATGGAAGTCCAGTTTTACATTGTAGTTCTTATCAAATACTTCAACAATGTGGTTCGGCTCATTCGATACTTCATTAAATTAAACCAGGTGAACTGCTGATGGAGTTAAATTCATCAGTGTGAAATCAGGAACCAAACCAGCTCACAAAACTTCTAGTACTTTTTTACAAATGAAACAAATCTTAACATCATTTAATGGTTTCTTGTTTGTTTTGATTTATTATAGTGTTAAAACTAAAAAAATGAAAGGCTATTCAGGCAATCAAAAATTATTCTTCTTCACGTCTCCCAGGTTTATTCACATCCAGTTTCATTTACTACAGTTGCATTTACAGCATTTAGCAGATGCTTTTATCCAAAGCGACTTCCATTCCTTAACTACAGGGGGCAGTCTCTGGAGCAACTTGGGGTTAAGGGTCTTGCTCAGGGACGCAGTGGTGGGATTTTTAGGATTTGAATTCATGACCTCTTGGTCCAGAGGCAAGTATCCTACCCACTAGGCCACCATCTGGAGGGGTGAAGGGCAGTATGTGCTTCCTCCGAGTCACACACTAATATCACTGAATAGCCCAACACTCTTGCTTGGGAACACTAACTGGTAATTCTGGTGGTAAAATGTCAGCTATGTCTGTGCTGGGTGGAACTGGACTGAGTAAAGGGGAGAACCTACCCCCAAAGACAGTGAGGACAATGATACTCTCTTGTACCAAAAGAAAATAGGAAATGCTTCTTCCATCCTCCCACTCCAGAGAGTCCTTTGGGGCGCCTATATTTTTAAGGGCTAACATGCAGTTGTGCTTGTCATACAGATAAAATAAATCCAGCGATGAAAGATTTCAACATTTTCCAAATTCTGTTAGCTGACACTATTGGCAATAACATTAGTCTCTCTATGAAGCTGTAGCTCAGTTTGCATGTTGCACGCAATCTTGATGAAAATGAACTGAACAGAAAAGGTTTAGAGCCTTGAATGAACACAGATTGTGAAGCGCACCAGACCTTTTTAAGTGAAACGAAGGAGAATACCAAGCACCAGAGATTATACATATTGTAATATGAAGGTGAAAACAGTGGTCAGCAGGCCATGGTGTTAATTAACTTTTTTAAAGGATTTATTATTTAATGTCAACCCACCTTTAAATTTGCGAGGAGAGCTCTGTGTGTGTGTGTGTGTGTGCGCGAGTGCGCTTAGCCCCATGAGGAGCTCACCTCAGACATAGCTCATTAAGAGCCGCAGCTGGTCCCAGACCTGCAGACACGTTCATTTACTGCAAACATACTGGCTGTGCCCTCCCTCCTCATTAGCCAGTGAGAACTTTCGTTCAGGGAGGGCTTTAAAGTCCTCCTGGAGGACATGGGAGTCACACAAAAGAATGAAACTCATACAGAAAGTCACACAAAAGTCAAGTTGCCACACAAAGTGTGGAATCTTGAAAGGTCTCTCAAACTGCTTGCTGTTCTGGTCAAAAACTACAGCCTGAAATAATTTTTTGTCAAGTTTTTGGTGTAATTTCCAAATATTGTCTCATGCCTGAGGGTTTGTTCTGTAATTGCCCTGCTTTAATCACCAAGGTTACTGATATGTTGCCTTAGCTCATTGGCAGGCCCAGTCAATCTGTCTCGGAGAGCTGGTTGATTGCGGTGAGCTTCGGTGAGCTCTATTTGGAAGGGCAGGTTCTGCCTGGGAACTTGTTTGGTCAGTGTAACCAGGGAAAACACAGGCCCTGCAGATGTTTTCTTCAAACCTATGTGGGGATTCTGATTATCTGCTGGAGTTTCAAGGTTATATTTGCACTCAGTAGCCCCAGGAAGAAACACTATACAACCTAATAGCCAATCTTGCTCTGAGGTACCTGTTACTTTGATCCCTTATATGATTGACTGTTTGTTCATGATTGTTTGGCTAGCTTGTAATTTTGGGGTTAAATTTGAAACAAAATTAAAGTTCTAACTCAAATGGTTTAAGGGAATCAATCACTGCCATCTGAGCCCTTCTTTTGTAGGACGTTCCAATAAAGGGTGCACAAAAGGTGGCCAGACTTTTTTCATCCCCCCATCCATTTGTGTAGTGGTGAAGACCGTCACTGCTAATGAAACAAAATTAATTATGGATGAATCAAAACTTCAAGCCTTTGCAACTAGTTTAGGTTAATGATTTTTAAACAGCACCATATATGTGTGCAACATCAGATTTAATGCTATGATCACTTCTTCTTAGAAGAATGTCCTTGTGCTCAGATGAATTCATTGGTCTTAAATTAAAGAATGCAATACGCTTCCAGCATTTTAAAGTCATTCAGGAACTACATGCTGTCTCTCTCTGTCTCTCTCCCCTCCAGCACCCATGTGTGGTGGCCAGCTCCGTGGCCCCAGCGGAATTATCACATCTCCAAATTTTCCAGTTCAGTATGATAACAACGCTAACTGCACCTGGATCATCACAGCTTCAGACCCCAACAAGGTATTTCATTAATGAAACATCCCCTTTGCTTTCTCATATGGCCTGAATTGTGAAACGCCATAATTTGCTTTGATATACGGCACATCTGCACCTCATGGTCATCGGCTCATTGATACCGACAGGATATTAATAGCTTGGTGGAGGCAGAGGAGCGACTAAGGGTGAGAAATAGAGGCTGGGAGGGGAATGCTACATCGAGTGAAATGAGTGGATATTATGAGAGTAAGAAAGCCATAGTGATGACTTTGGAGCCTAGTTCAAGGCCACACTCTGCTTGCCAAATTTCTTTCTCTGGGCTCAAACAAATGGTTTTACAAATCTCTCCTCTTATCACGCTGGCTCAGAGGGTAGAGGAGGGGGGAGGGACGGGCCGCTGCCCCATTAATGTTCCCTGTTTTGCCAGCTACCCCTGCCCCGTCCTGTGGGTAACGGACAGTTCTACTTCACACTGTCTGGGCTGGCGATGGAGTCACAGATGAAGATGGAGCGTGGCTGTTCCCACTCCTTACAAACGTGATGACATTCTATTTTTGTGTCACCACAATGGCACCTAGAGGAGACGAGGGGTCAGCTGTGCTACCGAGGCAGAACTGGGGCTGTGCGAAATGTACCTGACAATGAGCTTTGCATTCGCTACAGCTGGGCCAGAGCCCACATTCCAGCCTTTCTGTGCACAGAGATATCGGCTGGTGTGACAGCACTTATTGTTTCCATTCTGTGCTCAATATCCAGCTGACTTATATTATAACTGAAATAATGGAAATAACTGAAATATAATATAATAATGGAAGCAGCCTTAGTCACGAAAAACAATGAACCTTGATGCACTCTGCTGTGAAAGTATTCAACCTTGAAGAAAAACCTGATCCTGGTTGTGGCCACTTTCCAAATTTGTAGAAAAAACATTGTAGAAAAAAAACGCATACATACATTTTCATACATTCATTTTCATACATTTTCTAGAACAGGGATAGGGAACTTTTGTCCTGGGTGGTTTTATTCCTACATAGTTTGGTGATTTTCATGCTAAATCCAAAGCCTGATAATGAACTTTGTACAAGAAGATTTAGAGCTAAGTATAGTTAAGTACAGATCCTTTAAACCAAAGCAACTTGTTGGCAGCTGTGTGTCTGGGGGGTGCCTGAGGTGGCACCGACCCCTGACATTTGGTTCCCCACCACGAATGCAACCCCCCACCTTCCACTGAAACTAATAGTTGACTGATTCTAAACTTGAACACACCACAGCACTCTGCACAGTGTGAACAGTGTGAAATTCTGTTTTGTATTTAACCCATTCAACAAGTGAAGCAGTGGGCAGCCACCAAAGGGCGGCCAGGGAGCAGTGTGTTGCTCAAGGCTACCTCAGTGGTGTAATTGGCAGTCCTGGGATTCAAACCAATGGCCTTCCATTCACAGGTTAAGGCAACTCTCTAATGCCGAACAACAACAACAGCCATGAACCGAACTGATTGCGCTACAAAGACGCCCTTTTAGGGAACAGAAACAAAAAAAGAAATGTTGCTGTCAGATCAGTCCGTAAGGGATTATGATTGTCACTGGATGTCCACTTTCCTTTTGATCAGATGGGTTAGCATTTGGCTACTGGAGCTCTTTGAGTTGAACTCAAATTGCTGGAATGCTCCTATTGAAAAAAAACAAAAAAACTAGTCTTGGTCGGCAAAAATGCCTCTAGAGTGAACCTCCCTCTACCAGAAGGAGCGTGAGTGCAAAGATGTGCAAGATTTTATACATTTTTAAACTAGCTTTAATTACAAATTCATATTCCAACCTACTTCCAACCCCTTGGTGTGAACAAACCACTGCTAGTTTCACTGAAAATTAAACGATGTTGAACAACACCAGATCTTCTAAATTCGGTGTGCCTTGCAGCACTGCCGTGGCCTGTTTATGAGTTACTGAAGCTATTCCATACTGAAGTGAACTAATAAGAGATAATAAAACACTGCAAAGGTCATTGCAAGAGAAATAAACTGGTTGATCTTTGGAAGATGTGTTATTAAATGGATACGATTTAAGTGATGCAGAGCACCATATGGTGGGTGGTTTCATACAAATGATTGATCCTAAATTGGCGAAGGAAATTAAATGAACATGTAAGCCTTTACCATATTTCAAAACTGCTGAGGGTGTAGAAAAGAGGCTTAATGGATAAGCAGAGGAGGAGGAGGATACACGTATGTAGGAGAGGCTGCTGAGCTACTCTGGGGCCAATCCTACTCAGTGTCAATATGAGCTTTAGGTCTAGACGCTAGCTTTCTGTTTCCAGACACACGGATCCCTAGGAAAAGACAAAATTAGCTGCTCACAGAGAGAAACAGCTGATTGCTTTTGTTGTTTCTTTCACTTTTAATTATCAGCCTGTCTTTGTTTAGTGCGTTATCTTCATCCAGCTGATTGGCATTAGCTGCCACTCTGTCTCTGAAGAGAGTTTCATCGACTTAAATCCACTCCTCCAGCCGAGTCCCAGGGCCTGTAAGTGTGTGGTCTAGCTGAGCAATGAAGCGTCTCTTTTTAGGTGCTCTTTTATGTTTGAGGCCCCAGGTGATGCGCTTTGAACCGTGTTTTCTGTATCAGAGCGCATTCTCTTTTTTTTATGCTTATGCTGTTCGTTCAGTCAACAATAAGAGTTGAAACAGCCTTGTCACGATTAGGAGGCTTGTGTGTGCCAGAGTGTTTGAATCATTGGCCCTGCCTTCACCTCTGCTAGCCTGAAAGTATTAACTGGTGAATTCAGGCCATTGTGAATAATTGCTAATAGCGCTGGCTGTAGATCTTATAGTTTTGATGCAGTGGTTCAATTACTGGGGGATACAGAGGGGTGCCAGTGGTGGGAGCTCAGATATGGTGCAGTTTTGCAGACCTTCGCAGCATGTCACGGGTTCATATTCGCTCCTGGTGTCTTAACTTTCTGAGGGGAGCTCATGGCTCTGGAAAAACTCTCAGGAGGCCACCGTGAACCAGCTGAGTCTGCCTCCCCCCACAGAGCTCTTAATCAATACCATACAAGCCGCTTCCATGAGGCCGCAGGAGAGGGCAGACCACACCTGCCCAGGATGACATGCTGAGGAAAAACTGAGCAGGAAAAAAAAGGCCTTAAAAAGGTAAAGCAAGGCAAAATTCCATTTATCTGGTGATCTGACCCAGAATGCTGCCTCCCCCACTCAATTTTCATTACGCACTGTGTTTACTATAGGACAGAATGCAATTTGCATTTATATAAGCTTTTTCATTAGGAGCCGGTCTCTGAGCACTCCGAAAACATTAAGAATTTGGCGGAAATGTGGCAGACAATTTGAAATAGGAGGCTAGACGGTGCATTTTGTTGTTTTTTTTTCTTTTTTACTCACTTTTTATGCTGTTTATCAACTATGTACAATAATACCAGAAAAGCAGATTTAATTATTCCCAATTTAATGTCAGTTTATGCTGGATATAACAAAATCGTGCCACTTTTTCATTCCTGACAGAATTATTTGCTTCACCGTTTCCTTTTCTTACTCAAGAAAGTGCTTCGTTTTATCTTTCAAAACCATCATGATGGGCACCCTGTGGACCCTGTTTGTTTCTCTGCTTTAGTAAGTCTAAATCTTTAGGAAGGTGAGAATTGTATTTCATTAAAAAGAAGTGCGAGAGGTCTGGAGCTTTAATTGAGGTTTATCCCTGTCTGCGATCTAATGAAGATGGAATCAAAGACCATAATATCCTACACTGTGCATAAATAGCAAATTTCAATGAGCTGTAAGATGGCTGTTAACCCAGAGATAATTGGGTCAGTACATCTTATCAATAAAGGGGTTTCCAAAGCTCACATTCATTTTTCTCATAAATGAATACCTGAAAACTGATTTATTGTGGCTGGTGAGTGTGCAGTAAATGGACAGACGGTCCCTGGAATGTAACAGAGCTTATGGCTCTGTGTGCAGGTGATAAAGCTGACCTTTGAAGACTTTGACCTGGAGCGTGGCTATGACACTCTAACAGTGGGTGACGGAGCTGTAATCGGGGATCAGAGGACCGTCTTTCATGTGTGAGTACTTTTGTCCTCCGTCTCTCTCTAGCACTCCTCCTTGTTATTCTCTTCTGATTTCTCTTTCTGCATGTGTGTGTGTGTGTGTGTGTGTGTACAGCTCTCCACAGTCCCTCCCTCTCTTTCATCTCTTGATGTCCTCCACTCTTTCAACTGCTCCTGATCCCTCCACCTCCTCCTCTCACTCTGTTTCTCCTCATTTCATCAGCCCTCTGAGTAGCTGTGTATGGGAGGAATACCCAGAGCTCGATTGTCAATCACTTTGGCTCTCAATGTTACAAGAAGATCACCCCTGCAGGCTTGCCGCATATTGATGCCCGTAATGCAGTTTGCCAAACCAGATGCTTCAGAATGTTTCCCAGAGTGTTGTTATTAATTGTGCCCAAAGTTATGGTCTTCATAAAGTTTTATCGATGGAGTTTTATGTGTGCTCTCTGGCAGGGCTGGGAGAGTGCTCCTCTATGGTGTCCCTGGGTGATCTCTCTCTCTCTTTCTCTCTCTCTCTTTCTCTCTCTCTCTCTCCGGACACACAAAACAGCCCCAAATAGCCTAATGTGCTCAATTAGTGGGCCCCATAAGCCCAGAGCCGGAGGAACTCCCTGATCAGCCAAGCCTATTGGTATACAGTACATTAAGAACAGACTGAGCCTGTGCACTGAGCCTAATGTGGTCTGCTTCCTGAATGTGTTTCCAGGCTGTCTGGGACCAGTACTCCAGACCTGGTGGTCAGCACCAGCCATCAGATGTGGCTCAACTTCAAGACAGATGACACCAGTGGCTCCCTGGGCTTCAAGGTGTCCTATGAGGGTAAGTCAGTCTAAAATGAACAACAACAACAAAAAAGGTCTACAGTGTTTCCATCCAGATATTGATCCAGACGGTTGGACTCCTTGTAAACTGTTTCGATCTAAATGATATACACAAAAATGCTAGGATTGCTATTATTGATTATTGTACTGAACCAAATGCTTTAATCTAGTGCATTAAAAATAAGACAATTTGAGAGCATTTTTTACAAGCTTAACATTACCTTGTATTTATTATTATGATTTTTTTTGTCAAAGCTGTCAGCTGAAATGTCGCATATTCAACATCAGTGTTAATCTAGTCTCCAGCCAAACTTTCTGATTACATTACAATTCATTGTAAATCTTACATCATTAATGTCTTAAATAAAGACCAGGAATTCAAGTATTCATTACAGTTTATTGCAACTTAAAAAAACAGCCAATAATCAAATTTATTCTTCTTAAATGCAGATGATACAATTTCTGCGAAGTGGGGAAATATTCTAGAGCAGAGAGGAAAAGGGAACAAAATCTAACTCTTTTAACGTTTAAAAACATCACTGAATTTGTTAATGGAGGGAAAGACTTATTTCTAAAAAATGAAACCAATTTTACTGTTTCTGAACCATTTCATGAAGCTTAATGACACTTTCAATGAAACTTCTGTTCAATAGGAATGCAGAAATTCATACAAGCTAGAAAAAGATCATAAAGAGTTAGGGGAACATCAAATGCTTGTCAAAACACAAGTTAAAGCTAGCCCTTTCATGATGTGATCTACACTGTCAAATGCAGTGTCCAGTTATTTTTACCTTAGATTAGAGTATATTTAGATACACAGCTATCACCAGAAATTAAATGACTGAGTACTAATTAGCTCAGCATCAGTTGTTACTTAATGTTTGAGTCACATTAACTAAGATGCTGAGTTCAACTATTCTCACACAAACTGTCAAATAATATTAATTGCACTGAATAGACTAGATGTCCAAACAAGAACGAGCACTTTTTTTAGCCGATTGTGGCGTTTCTTGGCTGTTTTCACATTCCATACACAGCGCTGACAGCGTTACCATGGAGACTGGACAGATGAACCCCACCGCAGCAAGTTTCCATTGGCTAAATGGGCTGTCAGCGGAACTTGAGATGCGTTCAACAGACACCTTATGTACACATTTCTCAACAGAGTAAAACTATGCACAGGTTCCCTATAAAAAACAGCTGATCAAAGACTGACCGAGACTTTTTAGTTACATTTACATTTACATTTACGGCATTTAGCTGATGCCCTCATCCAGAGCGACGTACTTTAGTGCTCAAAGAGTCTACGTCTGTTGCTTACACTCGTAAGCTAAACTCAAGAATCATCATCATCTGCTATTCAACC
>JBBPCY010000142.1:16465795-16483443 GCA_037974405.1 Brachyalestes nurse | reverse complement strand
GCAAGACCCTTAACCCCAAGTTGCTCCAGGGAGACTGTCCCCTGTAGTTAGGGAATGGAAGTTGCTTTGGATAAAAGTGTCTGCTAAATGCCGTAAAGGGAGCCTTTACATTATGTGAAGATGTTTTTAGGGGGATTTACAAGGTTCTTTGCAATTATTTATATAATTTACAACAATGTTAAAAATATATTGTTTCTTCTATGGACTGCTCAAAATACCCATTGTGGCACCTTTTTTTCTTTAATGGGTGTATAAGAATTGATACTGCAGTGTAATCAACCTATAATTATAAATAACCTTTGGATTTGATCCTCTGTAATATGCAATACCCTGGCATATCCTGGTGTATCAGCCCACATAAAGAACAGCAGAATATCTCTCTCCCGAATGCAATGCTTAGCATACCACTGAAGCCTCATGACACTCCCTACATTTTTTTTCATTAAGTATACTCAGATACAACCGCATAAACAACATTCTTGCTAGCAACCTAAATGTCAGTGCAGCAGGAGCCCTTGAGAAATGTTGTCTGCCGGATGTGCATATGGGGATGAAATATATGGTGTGTAAATCTAGCTATGAAAACTTTATTTAGGAGTCTCCGTCTGCTGCCGAGGTGTTAAGACCGCTAGGGTGCACAAAATGTCCTGTTCGCCACATTTTATGCAATTCTAATGAAATATCGGAGGAATGCGGTTTTTATAGAGAATCTCCGCCCCGGGTTGTTTGAACGCTTTTTGTTTTCTGCAATGCAAAGTATCTCAATATTAAAACATGTGTCTCCTCATTTAATGTAATGCACCAGTGTAGAGATGATTAATCATTTCAGATTTCAGATGAAATCACCCACCTCACAAATACAAACCCATCTCTCTGTGCCTGCACATTCATATAAAACAATTCAGATGTTTTCTATATGCACTTTCAAAAACTGGCTAAAAAAGCACTTCATCAATTCAGGTCTGCCTCATAAATCCAAACCATGCATGCATGCAAAAGCCCTCAACACCTGTTGGTTTGAACACACAGTAATTATATCTTTCCAGACTTACTTTCAGACTTTCAAGGATTGCTGCATTACATGTACTGCTGTAAGAAACTAAATCTGCAATAGAATCTCTGAGTAACTCGCCTAATTAATAATATACCAGGTAAGATATATGGAGCAGACTTGAACTGATGAAGCACTTGGTGTTTTTGGGAGTGCATATATAAAAACAGCCTGAATTGTTTTATATGATGATCCACAGTGAAAGCCCAAAGGAGCCAGTCCATGGGGAACTGGCTCAGTGAGGCGGACAAAAGCTGCTGGAGAGGTTATGCCAGGTGATGTCAATCACATTTAGATGGCGTCTCTTATCTGCCACACTTTTCTGGCACAGTCAGTAGGGAACTGGAAAAGTTCCTTTAATAATTCCTGAAGGTTATTGAAGGTTAATTTGTGAAGTAACAGTTTGTTTTTGGATCTGCGATTGCTGACCCATGGTTTGTTTCCCAGCTCCATGCGGTGGGGACCTGAAAGCTCCCAGTGGCATCATCCTGTCCCCAGGCTGGCCTGAGCTCTATAAAGAAGCCCTCAACTGCGAGTGGATCATCGAGGCTCCACCAGGATACCCTATCAAAATCATCTTTGACAAGTGAGCCCAAACATTCAAAACAATCTCTAGCGAAGCCTCAGACCAAGGGAGTGTTTTATTCATCTGTATGACATCACCTAATCATAGATTTATTAGGGTTGAATATGATTCTTATGATTCTTGTGTGTTTTCTTTTAAATGTCATTGTCCCATTATAAATGCTACACATGCAGTCTGTATAAATTATGAGATACTGAACTTTCCACAGTCAACTACAAAGTATTGCAGTTTTGCCAGACCCTTGTCTATGTTGAGTCAGTGTTTAGTGTGACAGCTTTCCATGAAATATTGAATATAGCAAAAAGGTTTCTGAAGTAGTTCTAAAAAATAATCTCTACACAGTGTAACATATAAACCTCTAGTGGAGTGTGCCCTGACCCTATACCCCTTTTTCACCACACTGGGGTTGGCACTGAATGGCTTCCCTGGGCTACTGCACTCCCCTGAATATGCAGGACTGTGATAATTGTTTAATACAAAGGACCAGATAAGTTCAGGCACAGTTCAAAATGTGCCTTGATGTGCTCAGCATATGTGCTCAAATTTGATTCACTAAAACTAAAGCAAACTGCATGAGGTCCATAGCTAAGCGGGGTATAAAAGACCACTTAAAACAACAGAAAACTCAACAAGCTTAAGCCAAAACATAAGATGAAAGTTAAGTGATGAAGAGAGAGGTATAATTCTACTCCAGCTAAGAAAATAAGAGTTTGTGAAACCACCACACAGATGTTATTGGCATCACAGCCTATTTTGTGGTGTTCACATGTTTACCTGCTCCCAAGAGTGGCCCAACAGGGCCGTTCTAATAGTGAACCTTAGTTCAGCATGGTTTTTGTGGCTTGAGGCTTACCACAGTGTCCACTGTCATTGTTATCTCTCAACATGTCTTTTGAGAATTTAATGCAAATTGACACATAATCCAAAAGCTGTCCACTGTCAGTTGTGCAAACATTAGTAAATTGAGTGAATCTCAACACATGTAACATCTCCTCCCACTATTTTGTGTGACATCCGCCCCCCCCCCAATACCTAATGTATATTCGTGAGGAAGTAAAGCGTGTTTGCATTTCACCGTGCGCTGCCTATAAAGTGCATTTAGGTTTGTGTGCCAGTTCTGTACGTGAGCAGAATGCGTCTTTGTATGAAACTGGTCCAAAAGGCTTAGTACATCAGACCCTAAGTGTATTTATTTTTTGCTTATAAAAACAATAACAATAAACACATTAGAATAAACACAAATAAACATGAATACATTACAAAGTGCATTTCTTGTTCAAAAATATTATCTCATAAGCTGATTAGAACACAGATTGGGTTCCACTTTTCTGTGCCTCAATCTAGCCAAAAATGAGCAAATATGAATTATTTTAAGGCTGAGGAAAGGAAGAAGCAATTTCTGTATTTTAATCTGCTCTTCTCCTTTAACATGATTTCTTAGTGATTATTTTCTAATACATAAACAAGACTAATAATGCACACAAAGAACCAGTTTGAACAAATCAACAAATACATGGGATTGTGTCTTGCACCTCAGTGGCCTTTTATTGATACTCTGATTGGACGAATCATCAGTAAACCCTGAAGAATCTGAATATCTAAACTGTGCACTCTTTCACCCAGAAATTACAACATGACTGAAACCATGGTAGCACACAGGAAACTCCAATTAAACGTGCTAATGTATGTCACAATGATGAAAAGTACTTAGAAGAACAGTTTTTAATGAATGAATACGTTAATGTATCTCAACAAAATGTTAGATAAGGTCAAACTCATCACAATCTGATATATACTGAAATGGTGACTAGCCAAACCAGCAATGGGTCCTAATCAAAATACAGAAACCTCAAGGTTTAAAAATGGCATCAAATATTAATTTATTGAAGTAACATCGACAGTTGGATATGCCTGGTCAAATTAGGTTCTTTGATTTATTCATTCATTTATTAATTTATGTATGTATTTATTTATTTCCTTCTAAATGATACAGAGAGCAGAAGACAATTAACAAAATGTGGCTTATATAAAAGTGACACATTTTATATAGCCGCAGATTTTCATAGTATGCAAAACAGAAATAGTACAGAAAAAGACCATACTTGCAATTAACGCTTGTAAACTTTTGTCATTTTTCCAAATCAAATAAACCCTCCTTGCCCAGATAAACTGCTTCAAAAATATAATCTTGCTAGATCACCAAAGATTTTTGCTCAGTACAGTGTATCGGTGTGTGTGCTTGCGCCTCTGTCAGTTATGTATTCATCACAGAGTGGGCTGCTCAGGCCTGGAGCTGGAGCTGCTGTGCTCCGCCTGCGCCATAACGTGGCGAGCAGCAGGCTTCAACACACTGCTGCAGGACACGCAGTCTGCTCCGCGTCTGAGCGTGCCTGGCTCACAGCTTGAGTGATGTTCCCTCTCTACTGTAGCTGTAAATAAGGTATAGCAGCTGCACAGAGGCTGACTTATGTGATGGAGCTGTCCATGGTCTCGGCGCCCCACCCGCAAACAAAGCCCACTATTTCTGCCTGCTTCCTGTTTCCAAGCTTTTGTGTTCGTCTACAGGTTCAGGACGGAGGTAAATTATGACGTCCTGGAGGTGCGGGACGGACGCTACCCCTCCTCGCCTCTGATTGGTAGCTACCAAGGAACACAAGTGCCCCAGTTCCTCATTAGCACCTCCAACTTCCTGTACCTGCTCTTCTCCACTGACAAGAGCCATTCGGACATCGGCTTCCGCATCAGATATGAAAGTATGGAGCTGTATTCACCTTCTTCATTGTGTGTTTTATGCGCATTTCTGTTTTTTTCCCCATTTCTTCAGAGCAGTCGTTTGTTTTCAGTTTGTTTCATCTAAACCGTTTCAGTTCAATGAGTGGTACTTAAACAAAGTGTGATATTCTCTCCTCCATGGCACGTATCATCGTGTTATCGGAGGCTGCTAATTAAAGCAGAGCATTTCTTAGTGCCTACTATCAAGGACTAAATGAAAGGAAATATTAAGGTATCATTAAAAATGATCACCACATTCTGTATTGTTACAATGCTATGATTTCAGTCAGGGGGTGTAATTATGAAATAATGGGATGGTGATTGTTTTAATTCTAGTGATCCGCAGGGGCTCACGCCTGCATGCACATGCAAATGCAGCCTCGGAATACGGATGCGCAGATGTGTACGTCGCATTCATGAGCAAGCACAAAAGCTGCATTGCATGTGACTTGTGTAGTATTATTTGTTTCTCATAATCACTCTGTAAATCTCAGCTTAGGAGAAATGATCGAGAGCCACAGTTTAAGAGGAAAGCACTGTAAGCTTGTCTGCAGGCACTAGTACTGGAAATGTTCAGGAAATCTCACTGAAAGTGGCACCACATGACTTATAAAAGAGCAGTAGTGAACCATTGCACACACTACACACTTGTGAAGTTTGTTTCTAACAGACACATTAAACAATTAATGCATCAGAATACTACTAGGATTATTCAATGTAGTTATTCACAATTGCCCAATACACCTGGTTACTGCAACACCAGCTGCTGTGCAAGTACTAGGCCACTAAGGTCAGCACATTTTAGTATTAGATTTAAATCTATTTAATTATTTTATAGTGGCAATTTGTGATTTGACTGCATTTTCTTTGATGTTTATGCTTCATTCACACTCACACAAGTAAAAAAAGACTCAACATATTAAAAGGTTCCATCAGATGGAAAACCAAAAACTCTAATTGTTTTGGGTGGTATTTTGAATAATAGTGTACTTGATGGGAAATATCCATCAAGCCTGTAAAATGCTGTTTGGGTCAGCCCTACTTAACGGCATTAAAAAATAATAAGTGGGATTAATAATTTGTGTTGATAATGAATTGCGAGCCCTGGTTTTTAATAAATGGGCATGTTTTATTCGTAGATTTGTGAAAACACAGTAAATATGTTTCAACAGAAAGCTGTTCAGATCCATTGTCTTTCACAAAACTGTGAATATAAAAGAAAACCTGACAAAGGTTGCTATTGGGCATAATGACAATCAATGCATTTTATCTCTTTTTCTAAATATTTGAACCACTTTCGGGCAAAAACTAAATTCAATATGTGCTTTTAACTGTTTTGTGTTTGAGAGGAAGCAAGCCAATTGTTTTGTAAAATCTCTCCTAAAGCCTTACAGCTGCAGTCTGACCACTGTGTTGACCCTGGCATCCCCGTCAATGGACAACGGCATGGCAACGATTTCTACGTGGGGGCACTGGTGACGTTTAGCTGTGAAGCAGGATACACGTTGAGTGACCCTGAGCCTCTGGAATGTGAGCCGAACTTCCAGTGGAACCGGCCCCTCCCCAGCTGTGATGGTACGGCCCAGTGGCGCCCATATAAAATAGCTACTGTTGGAGGAAAAGGACAAATTAGAGACAGGTCATTTATTCTAGCGGCGTCATTGCTTCCAGACTGGAAGGGTCTTTTACAGATTGGCGCTACCCTTTCCACCCCCTGCTCTTATTCCACCATAAATGCTTTTATACTTAAGGCCATTATTGATTTTTCCCTTTGGGTAATGATAGGAATAATTTGCCTCCATATGTTTATGTCCTTCAGAAGGGCACCTCTTGTAAACTCAGTTTTAGTGCTTTGTGAAAGCTGAGGGAGGTGCTATGTTTTAACAAATACTCCCCTCTCCCCAGCCCTCTGCGGTGGGTTTATTCAGGGAAACTCTGGCACCATTCTGTCGCCTGGCTTTCCGGACTTCTACCCCCACAACCTCAACTGCACCTGGATGATTGAGACCTCCCATGGCAAAGGTAAATGGACTGAAGTTTCCGCTGTTTGCTGATAGCTGCATTACTTTTTACCTGGCCAGAGTGTTTCAAGTTTCAAGTTTCAATACGTTATCGCCTTATAAAGCCACTGCTTCTCTAGAGGAGCTTGTTTTATCGCTGCTCAAAAAGACGTAAAAACACATGTACCCAGATGTTAAGAGTAGAGCCTGCACACACATCAGTCCACATGTTCTACCATTCCAGCTCTAAAGCTATGTTTTGTCTGTGTATTCTTTTTTTCTTAACCCTGAAAAAAAGGTTTAACTATTTCAGTAGTGATTTTTAGTCATGAAAAATGTCACCAATTAAGTGAAAGTGAAATGTCACACCAATGAAGTTTTTTATGTGAAAGAACAGGTTTAATTAAAAACTTTTTTTTTTCAAATTGAAATGTAAATTGCTAGTGGTATCAAAGACAGTAAACATAGTCATAAAACACAGGAATCTCTTCAAGAATTTCATTTTTTATGTGAGTAGTTTGGTTAGAATAGAGTAAAGGTTTTTGTTAGTGGTGATACTCATGAAACATTGAATAGTTTTAAAACTGAAATAAAATGTAACATGAATGCAGTATTTTGTACTTTTGGAGCTAAAATGGCAATGTATCACAGAAATGGTTGTATTTTAGTCATTTTTTTCAGTAGCATTGTCGTCAATAGTGTTACAATTTTGTACAGTACAGACAACACTTGAATTACATATTATTATTAGTACCAAAGTAATTGCCAAATCTGGCAAAGTAACAATAGAAAGACCCAACTATACTGATTATTTAAAGACAGAGCCAACAGCTACGGCTTTTATACCGAAATAGAAACGTAGGATGACGATCTAGTATAGTATAATGATGTGACTTTTTGGAAAGATGAAATGGTTCCGTTGCCTGTCATCTACACTGATCATCTGAGATCTTGTTTGCAGTAATGTAAGTTAATGATAACTTTTGATGTAAGTTCATGTGACATGACATTTTTCTAAGTAATAGTGGACCATTTCTGTTGGCCCTTGCATCATTTTGATGATCCATTCTCACAACTTAAAACCCAGGTACCTAGTGGTGGGTTTAGATATGGCAGTGACAATATGGACATGATCTCTTAAACTTATTTAAATGAAAAAAGAAAGTAAAATAAACAGTAAAAGCTCACAAAAAATATATTGTCACAAAGTGTTGATCAATGCACCCCTCCATCCATCCCTCCATGCGCACACACACAATCACACTTAGGGACAATTTAGCATCTCCAGTTCACCCCCTGTAGATGTCTTTGATTGTTCAACTATGTATTCCTCTTAAAAGGATTGAGAATAATTAGCACTTCTAAGACATTATCTTTCTATCTGCCCCTTTTTCCTTCTTCATCTGCCAGGCGTCCAATTTACTTTCCACACCTTTCATCTGGAAAGTCCTCATGACCATCTGCTGGTGACAGAGAACGGTAGTTTCTCTCAGCCGTTGTGGAGACTGACTGGCTCTACTCTGCCCCCTCCGCTCAGTGCGGGCCTGTTTGGGAATTACACAGCTCAGATCCGCTTCCTCTCTGACTTCTCTGTCTCTTATGAGGGTTTCAACATAACCTTCTCAGGTATGGGGATCCTAAATGACCCACTTCTCTTCCAGACTGCTAGGCAATAGCATAGTGAATGCCTCATGAACATTTTTTTGTATCTCTGTATGCTCTGTACCCAATATACAGTATATACACACATAAAAGACATATTTGACACTGCTGCAACCCCCTACTCAAAATATTTTTCATGCACAGTGCTTATTATCCAGTCAAGTTGACTTACCTTTCAGCAAACCTGGGAAACAGACGTGTCTGTGTGTTAATGATGCTGAAGGTGAGATCTACTAATAAACGCAAAATTCACTTTTTGAGAAATAGCAGCAGGTAGCATCTCAAATGGCAATTAATCAGACTACTGAAGTCAAGTTGATCATTCAAGGACCTCTGCAACATCGATTCCACCTCTGCTCTGCAGGGTAATGTATCTTCTAGGTGTGTTCTGTAACAGTGCTTTTGATACACGTTGTTATAATCAGATAAGCTACCTGTTGCCACTGCTAGAATCTGCAGAAATAAAATGGCAGTCTATACACTGATCAACCACAACATTAAAATCAGTGACAGGTGAAGTGAATAACATTGCAGTGATACCTGTCAAGAGGCGGGATATGTCAGGCAGCAAGAGAACAGTCAGTATCTGAAGTTGATGTGTTGCAATCAGGAACAATGAGCCTAAGGGTGTGGGCCAGATTGCGATGCCTAGATGACTGGGTCACTCATCCCCAATACGTCAGAGGTTGTGGAGTGTTCCCAGTCTGCAGTGAAGGCCCCAACTCACAAGGCAGGACTCGCAGGACCTTCTGCTCAGAATACTGACCTTTTGGTGGCACAAAGAGGAACTGCACAATATTAGTTAGGTACTTTAATGCTACGGGTGATCAACGTATGACACTGTGTTGTTATCAATTGAGTTTAGAGGGAGATATATTTTTTTATTGTTAAGCCCTTGTGTTTTGCATATCCAAAATGCCATATTCGAATGATCAGCTAGCTTTCAAAATGAAAAAACACAGCTATGTCAGAAAAGTGCGATAATGTCAAAAAAAACATTTTATTGTTCCCAATAATTAAATGGTCAAAGACCAGCTAAATTTTTGTTTTAAATGTGAACATGTCAGTTTCGCATTTTTCCCCGTTCTTTACACTCTTATGTTGTACCAAATGGAAATCATGTAGAACAAAACACTCTCCATTTGGCTTTTATGGGAGGTTTCTCTGGACAGACATGACTGGTTTAACAGGACCCCCAGCTCTTATTTTCTGTGTGTAAAAATAATCCCCACTTGTATGAGCCAAAGGGACAAAACCAGGAGCTTCAGAGCATCTCTGAGCTACCCATTTTTCTGCCTCTTTTTAGAGTATGATCTAGAGCCGTGTGAGGACCCCGGTGTGCCCCCTTTTAGCACCCGCAAGGGGCTGCAATTTGGGGTTGGGGATGCACTCATCTTCTCCTGCTTCCCTGGTTACCGGTTGGAGGGGCCAGCGAGGGTGGTGTGTTTAGGGGGGCGGCGGCGGGTCTGGAGTTCCCCTCTCCCAAGGTGTGTTGGTAGGTGGTCACATGCTTTTCATTTTGCTTTGTTCACTATTTAATACACACTTTCCCCTTCCCTAGCAGCACTATTCACTGAGTGGAGGACAGGAGCAAATCATGTGCACACCAACATTTTTGCACACATTTGCACACATGCAGACCTTTAATGTCTTGAGGTTTGTGCCAAGCTAGTACACTGTTGAAACCATCTTTCCAAAGTGAAGCCAAAAAAAGCAACCTGAAATTCCATTTGTGACAAATAGCATAATCTGTATCAATAAAACTGTGGAATATCTCGGAGGCCAGATTTCCCCTAATTACTCAGCGGCAGAATGGCTGGCAGCGCTAAACTTAGAAAGCAATTGGTTTATGTTGTGATTTTGACATTTCAGTCTAAGCAAATAATTACATTTTATATATTTTTTCCTTGGCAACGTCTGCCCAATGGTTTCTGTTTATTTGTTTATATTGCACATGAAACTAGGTCAGTTTTTTGTGCAAGTAAGTAAGAGTTTGATTAAGTCAGTTATTCAGTCTTGCCTCTTGTACGTGAGGGATTATTTAGGTTAGGAACACAAAATGGTAATGGCAAATGTTAATCAGAATATCCTATTTGGCACCAGGGAGGCTGATAAGGACAAATTTGTTTATGTACTTATTCAAATAGAGTAGAGGTTCCCCATGTGTAATTAGTTCCTCCCTCTCCCAGCATGAACCTGCTGCATGTTTGGGTGTGTTATTGGGGAGGGTCGTATGCGAGGTAGGGGTCATGTATCATTTGACCTCTCTTCTGTCTAGCTGAATGTGGCTCTTCTGTGACGGGGAAACAAGGAGTCCTCCTCTCGCCAAACTACCCCAGTTACTATGGCAACAATCATGAGTGCATCTACTCCATCCAGACGCAGCCTGGCAAGGGCATCCAGCTCCGAGCTCGAGACTTCCGCCTGGAGGAGGATGACATGCTGATGGTATGGTGTGTGAGGGAGATATGGATGTGTATGTTTGTGCTCTATGTGGGAAGAGGATGACTGCAAATTAGTTTGCAGCTGCTTAGGGCCCCTGATTAAAGTTAAATGAACATCTACTTTTTTGTTGTATTTTATATTTTTTCCTCAGGCTTCACAACGTTTGTGTGATTTTATATTTCAGTGTTAGTCATAATTCATTTTTACATTTTCCAGCCTGATTGACTATATTGACTGTATAGAAATAAAGTCCTTACAAGAAAGTCTGTCCGCATTTCCATGCATTCAAGGCCTGTCTTCGTCTTTGAAAAGGAAATCTGAAACTGAAAACCATGGTTACCTTTCAGAAAACATTTTAATCATAGGTAAAATCTGACAAATTGCATAGTTTGTAGCTTTTGACTCAAATAATGCACAAAAAAATAGATTTTTCAGGCTGCTCTGACTATTGTTCATGCACATATCTCCACAATGAGGGAGGGCTTT
The DNA here is from genome assembly GCA_037974405.1 of Brachyalestes nurse. Lineage (NCBI taxonomy): Eukaryota > Metazoa > Chordata > Actinopteri > Characiformes > Alestidae > Brachyalestes > Brachyalestes nurse. The sequence continues at coordinate 16,472,441 of JBBPCY010000142.1, read as the reverse complement.
TCCCATTTGTGGGACTTTGCTTGTGAGCAAATCATATTCATTTATTAATGCGTGAACAATCTCTTCTTTTATAATGTCTCTGACTGAAACACTACTTAAAACTATAGCATGGGCAGAGCTAAGATGCTGTAGGCAGAACAGGCAGCAAAATAATCATTTTTGTGACAATACAAAAACAATTAATTGAAAATAGGCTGTTTTTGTATCTTAGTTTCCAAAAATGGACTTCATGAACTGGAGAGGGAATGGTTTGTTTGGTTTTCAGTTTGGTTTTCAGCATGTAGGAAGCTCTGTGAAAATGCAAATTTTGAATTTGAATTTGGTATAGTCAGTACTCAGTTTGGGGCCGGGGAGCAAAAGAATCTGATTTTGGGTTTCTCTGATAATAGGTGTGTGTGTTTCAGGTGTATGATGGCGGCAGTAACCGTGCCCGTCTGCTGGGCGTCTTCACCGGTACAGAGCTGATGGACATGACTCTGAACAGCACGTCCAGCACTATGTTCATGGAGTTCATCAGTAACAGTGAAAACACCAGCAAAGGCTTTGAGCTCCACTTTACCAGTGAGTAGCAGCTGCGCTCTCTGCATCACTGTTACAGTACAACACCCAGCAGATTTCATCATCCTAGCTGCAAGCATCTCTTTTTTCACAGCCTTTAGATTATGCAACATAACATGAGGAATAGGGGTTACGTGCTGCCTTTTGAACTCGCTTTATTATTTTTTTTAAATAAAAGGGCTAAAACACACACACGTACACAAGTCTACAGTTCTCTCTGTACCACTGGCATCATGTTGAATGTACATGTGGCCTTAGGTACACTCCTCCGTTCAAGCTCTTACTAGCTCTTTCCATAGCAACCTCAGGTGGGCATGAATAATAGAAGGCCCAGCACATCTTCCGCATGAGTGGATGCCTGTGTGTGTGATTTTGTTGCGAACAGCTCTTTTTCAATTCCCTCTTTCGTCGCTGTTCCTTTAACGGGTCTTAATCTCCACACGATTGCTTACCATAATGACTGCTGTGAAGCGACATAGAACCGATGTTTCTGGCTGGAAAATAACAGAGTCTCTTTCTCTCTCTCTCTCAGGCTTTGAGTTGGTGAAGTGTGAGGATCCAGGTGTGCCTCAGTTTGGTTATAAGCGTGAGGATAAGGGTCACTTTGCAGGAAGCACAGTGTCGTACAGCTGCGACCCAGGATACACCCTGAAGGGGACGGAGGTGCTGACGTGTCTGAGAGGGGAGAGAAGAGCGTGGGACAGTCCCCTCCCACAGTGTGTGGGTAAGCTACGACCACCAATGTCACTTTGGCTGTATTTACATTACAGGGCTGCAATAGCACACATCAGATTTATTTGCAAAATAAACTGTAGATCGTAGACTAGATAATCAGGTACATTTTTTTATTTTTAACTAATAAAAAGGTGATTGTATTAAGAACACTCAAACAATTTGTTTTTTGTTTGGTTTTACATATGCACATATCACTTTTATTATTCCATTATGACAAACACTACACTATCAGATTATTCAGTTATGACAAACTTTGCATCTACTTCATTGATTGTAATTCTACTGCAATGACTATTTTTTGGCATCTTTAGCATTGCATGTGGCTTTGGCACATGGCCTTCATTTTCAGGGCCAGGGAACGGTCAAACTGATGACAAATGTGAATCGCTAACAGACCTTTAAGGCAAAGTTTGAACCTTTAAGGCAAAGTTTGAAGGTAGAAAGGTTGGATCTGGGTGCAAACCAGGAACTGAGCAATAAAGCTTGTAATATCAAATATATTCCATACTTGGCTTACATAGACCACACATACACACCCATCTGCCTTTTTTCAGCTGTACCAACCCAGAAGAGCGATCAGAAACAGGGATAGGAAAGCCTTTCTTGGAAGGATGGCTTAAATGCAAAGGAAATGGTGGAAGGTTTTGAGGAAATACAATGTGAAATGGTCATGATTTGGGTCAAACTGCCCGAGTCTCATCACGACTCATCCTGATTCCACCACTTCAGACAAAATTCCTGCCTGGAGGTCGTGAGCAATGTTCACTGTCCTTTGATCAAGCGGCATGACAGGGCGCAGGCTAGAAAACCGCCTGCTCCTGCATGCTCTCTGACAATGTGGCAGAAGACTAGCACAGCTGCAAATGTCCAGTTCTGGTTGTGTAGCTCAGAACTGTCCACACTCTTAGAAATAATGGTTTGGCCTGGACATGCAGGTCTAGGACAAAAGCTTTAATTACAATATGTAAGGAATGGCAGAGAATGAACTCGGTTGCAGATAAAAATGTACTTGTGTCAAAAATGGTTCAAGGTCATGGTCCAGCTTACAGAAATAACGCAGATGATCCAAAATCAAATTCCGAGAAGAAGTTATACAGTGGCAGGCCGAATCATGAAGGTCAGACAGTGCATGTAATCCAAATTAGCCTTCTGGGGTCCGAGGCCCTTCTGACCCTTTCAGGCAATTTGCTACCCCTTTACATGTTTAAGTTTGCCAAAGTGACAAATATTGTTATATTCTGGAAAACCTCAGCAACAAAAATATGTGAGTAAAGTGAATGTAATGACAATAATATTTTTTTTAAATATTGTGTAAACATGACATGACAAACAACTAGTTTCAGAGGTATTCAAACAAAGTAGAAAAACAAACCCTAAATATGTCTGAGCAAGACTTTTAAAGTTTGAATCTTGTAAACATATGTGTTAGCTACAAAAATGTAAGAAGAGCATTCAGAAATGTTATGTAGTTCCAATGCAATTTGTAAAAGTATAAGACTAGGTACTTTTTCTCTGCTCTTTACATGCATATTCAATAGATGCGTGTTTCACACCTGTAACTTCCCCCTCCCCCTGTCAATGGCCAGGTGTCAATGGCATTGTGTGCCTGGCCCTGTTCCCACAATGGGGCATGTTCTCTGCTGCACAATGAGCCAATCACGCCACTGCTATTCATTTATTCAGATTGCTGCTTTACATCTGAATGGCTGAGGAGCATGGCTGCGGCAAGCAGCAAGACAGAAAATCACATGCTTCCTTTTATCCTATTTACAAAGCACCATCAATATGTTTTATTTAAAAAAAACTTGTTTGAAAAGTAGAGGGTTCAGGCTTTCTAATGGTGTTGCTTATATGTTTCTAAACTCACAGAGCTTTAGATGATTGTTTTGGAAAACTGAAAAGGATCCATTTATAGATCCTCGGACCCCAGAGGGTTAGACAGAGCAAAACTCCAAAACCGGAAACAGGAGTATCAGAGGCAAGAGGCATAAGTCACAAAAAACACTTTGAAATACAGGGCAAACAAAAACAATGGAAAAAAAAGTCTCAGTACACCCTGAAAGACAATTCTTCACAAAGTCCCATAACAATCTCAGTAGTGAAATAGTGTTAGAACAGACAGTAATCCATTAATTCAGTCCTTAGCAGCACTGAACATCACACAGCAGAGCTTTTGGTTGCGGAATATTTTGTGGAGTGTCTTAAAATATTAAAATGTACTTCACACCAATGGATTTCATTAACAGAAATCTTTCTTTAAAAAATCACCCAATGGAAAGGTTGTTATGAAAGCAAAGGTTGTTCTAATGCATTGCTCCAAACCTATCTTGGCACCGTTATTTGAGTGATGGGCTGGGGCTAAACTATGCACACTCACTGGTCATTGGATTTGGACTAGAATAAATCTTACTTGATTTGTTAGCAGATTGCTTTAAAGCTGAGGTGACAAACAGATTCACTGTGTAATGAACAATTGCGATGCTCACCTTGCTAAGGTAACTTTTTACAAATCCAATGACCAGAACAGATCAGCTGGTCTAAGCTGTCAAACTAATTAACAATGTACCTAAAGAAGCAAAATTAGCTCATCAGATGTCCATATTTCTAAACTTTTAAACAGGAATGTTTCATTCTGACCCCACTGCGCCACGGGTAGCGCTGTTGTCTCACATCTCCAGGGTTGGGGGTTCAAATCTGGATCCTGGCCTTGTGTGTGTGAAGTTTGCATGTTCTTTTAGTGGTGGCATGGGTTTCTTCCAGGGTCTCCCACAGTCCAAAGACATGCGTGTCAGGTGAATTGAGGTTTTTAAGGGTGCGTCCCCGCCTCACGCCTGTAGACCCCAGGGTAGTCTCTGGGTACCAGTGACCCTAGTAAGGATCAAGCGGTAACCTGTCCATGATTTAGCAAATTCCCAATTTAAAGACTCGCAAACATGTTAGCTGGCTTGATGCTTCCGCTCACTGTTGATACATTACAAAAGCAAAATCACTTGAGAATACAAAAGCAGAGCTGCTTATACCAGATACAGCCTAAGCACAAAAATACCTTAATGATACCCTGTAAAATGATACACTGAATGAGATTACATGAGGCATTGCATTGATATAATTTGGGAATTATCATTTTTGTGTGATGCTAATATCCTTTGTTGAGTGAGAAATACATGTGAATCAAGCCTGTAAGGTTACTAGTGTGACTGCTAGCCAGAAACAAAATTTTCTGTTTTTTTCTGGGGTTCTTTCAAAACTGCACTTTCTCCAGCTTACACCATTTTCTCTGTATGTTGGGCTAGATTTTGACAGTGGTAAGGGGGTCCGGGTGAGTCATGTGATTGGACAAGTACATTGAAGATTCAGTGTGTGTGAGCAACTCATTCTTCTACAACACCCCACCCTCCTTCTCTGTCTCTATGTCATTCTCACTCATTTTTAGTCTCTCTCTCTCACTTTCTCTCTCTCTCTCTCTCTCTCTCTCTCTCTCTCTCTCTCTCTCTCTCACACACACACACACACCCACATACACACACACTATTTGAGGACTGACAGCCCAGCTAGCAGACAGATTAGCCTGCCAGGAATTCTCCCAGTATTCCCAGTATTCAGCAGTCTATCCATGCTGTCTAGCAGCTTTATTACTTCTTGATGTCAAAGCTGGGAATGCAGCAACAATGTTGACTTTTCTCTCCAGCAGCACGGAGTGTGTGGGGAAAGCTTTAAATCTCATAGTCTGACTCAAGCGGTCATCAAATTTTTACCACAGGCTCCGCTGTGACATGGTGACCATCATAAAAATCCGCATCCTTCGTGACCCAGGCTTTAGAGTGCATTCCCAATGTGTGATAAAAAATGCAACAGGCAGATTTTAAAAGTTAAGTGCTGCAGTTTTTCTGCTTACTTTTACCCACCGCCCAAGTTCTTGAAATGACGTACCAAACTTTTAAACCTGCCACATCACCTCCTCTAATGTTTGCTGAGAAATTGCTCTGTGGATATGAAGCTCCCTCGCTGACTGTCAGATCAGTTCATTCAGATTCTCACAGTCCTGTGTATGTGTAAGTGAATGTCTGTATGTGAGCATGTGTGTGTGTGTGTCTGTATGGGAATGTCTGTGTGTGTGTGCGTGTGTGCGCGTGTGTGTGTGTGTGCGTGCGTGCGTGCGTGCGTGCGTGTGCGTGCGCTTGTGTGTGTGTGTAAGGAATGACCATGTCTACTTATATCTTACTGTAATACTTATATGTGCTTTTTTATGTACATTTAGGAATTATTCCACATATTTATTTTTATTTTGATACTTTAAATAGCACTTTTCTCTATATTGTATCTAAACATAGCAAATTGGAAACATGCATTGTTGTAATGAAAATTAGATGAATATGAATATGATGATAAACATCAGTGGATATTAATGAGCAGACATTCAGCTTTAATTTTAGGGTATTTACATCTAATTAGCAACAAAACAAGCTTTTGCTAATTATCTTTATTGTGTTTTGTTTCCAGTTTTCATCTCTATTTGCCGTGCACGTTCGTAACCGCTCATCTACCGCACGTTCTTTAAGTTATCTTACTTTGTTCAGTTGTGCTTAACATTTGATAAATAATAATACACCACAAAATCAACCTCTCAGGTAAAGACCACCTCTTTTGCCTGTCATGCTTCATGCCTATATTCTAGTTCAGTTTCTTTAAATTGTAGATATTTGTGGACAAAATATTAACATGCCCACCCTTTGAGTATGTGTCTTAGGCATAGGGTGGCATGTGTATGTAAATCTTCTCTTTATTCATATGCTCAGTAAGGGCAGCTCCACTATAATCACACCAGGAGTCTGTTTAGAAGAACCTGCGCTGCTGTTGAATTTTCTATTGCTGTGTCACAGTGTCCGGTCTCCAGAGACCTCCGTTTGGGATGGTAAGTCATATAGAGAGAAGGGACAACTGCACAAGGGTGAACAAATATTTTTTGAGACATCCCAATGGGAGAATAATCATACAGCACCACTGTAGGAAGCAGATGGGGTGGGGAGGGGGCAGAGAGAGAGAGAGTGGTAGAGAGAGAGAGAGTGGTAGAGAGAGAGAGAGTGGTAGCGAGAGAGAGAGGGGTAGAGACAGAGACAGAGAGAGAGATGGGTAGAGGTAGAGAGAAAGAGAGAGAGAGAGAGGTGGGTAGAGGTAGAGAGAAAGAGAGAGAGAGAGAGAGATGGGTAGAGGTAGCGAGACAGAGAGAGAGAGAGAGAGAGAGAGAGAGAGAGAGAGATGGGTAGAGGTAGCGAGACAGAGAGAGAGAGAGAGAGAGAGAGAGCGACAGAAAGTGGTAGAGCGAGGAGGAGTGTTTGATTTTGCAGAGGGTGAG
>JBBPCY010000142.1:16427535-16441676 GCA_037974405.1 Brachyalestes nurse | reverse complement strand
GGCACTGTCATCACTACTTTCATTTTAAGATTTCAAGTGTGCAAATAGGCTTTATTGACCAATTTATATGATTTTTTCCAAAAAAGGACTATGTTGTTTCCTGTCGGTCACAATTGTGACCAAGTATAAAACTTAAAATTTCACCAACTTAACCAAAATAATAAAAAAAAACTTGCTCTTCATATCAAAAGAGACCACTGGTGAACATCAAGCTCAGGGTTTTGAAATAAGGAGAAAAGCAATAAAAAATGTAAAGTTTTATTTAGTTTTAGAAAAACACGGTAAAACAAAGGTAAGGATTTTGGCAGGAAAGGGCTGTTCACCTATTTGGAGCAAACCCACACACAAGGTTTGCAACAAATCTAGGTCTCTCTCTCTCTTTCTCTCTCACTCTCCTTCTACCCCCTATCTCTAACATCATTGTGCTTTATAGAGGCCCCCTCCTCAGCTCCTTCCCGCACACCAGTAACATTTTATTTATTCCAGTTTCTGTTTGCCATCTGTCAGTGAAACCTCTCTCCAGACTGTGCATCAATCTCACTCTTTCTCTTTACCTGCTGAAATTAGTGGAGCAAGTGTCACTTTCGGAATCCAGCTGTTTCCCAGCTGGCATTACAGTCAATATGCCTTCTCTCCTTCTCTGGCAATAAACAAATCCAAGAAAATGTTTTCAGAATGCCTCCTTGGGAGAATTATGGTAGATCATTTCTGTGTGCAGTCCACATTAGGGGTTTGCCATTTACTATTCTGTCTGGTTTTTCAAGGCTGATAAAAGATATCAGTAGGTGTTTCTCATCCTCCTCTTGTTTGTGTGTATGTGTTTGTTCAGGCTGCACTTCCTGGTGTTCCATACAGAGGAGGTGCATGATGTTTTGCGGATCTGGGACGGGCCTCAGGATGGTGGAGTGTTGCTGAGGGAGCTGAGCGGCTCCACCCTGCCCCCAGACCTCCACAGCACCTTCAACTCCATCAGCCTGCAATTCACCACTGACTTCTTCACCAGCAAGCAGGGCTTTGCTTTACAGTTCTCAGGTGAGATTCTGAATATGTGTATGTGTGTTTGTGAGTCAATTTTTGTGTATTGCACATATTGTTTTTGTCTATTTGTATATATGTATTTTATATGAAGAGAAAAATGCATTTTTGTCAAATTCAGTAAAATGATGAAAACATTTATATTTTGGTTTCTGGACATGAGAAACATCATTGCAGTGCACTCATTTTTACAGGAGAATTTTGATCATCAGAGTCATTGTGTGTGGTTGGATTTGAAAGTCGATTGATTGGCTCAAATTTTCTTTACAATGGTGGTAACCTAAGGTCAGAGCAAAGATAACAAAGAGCAATATTATATTTGTTATCCAAATATACCTTTTTTTTGTTGGAATACCTTTTTCATTATAGTAATGGTGCCAACAGTAAGTATACCATTATGAGAACTGTGTTTGTGTGTGTGTGTGTGTGAGAGTGTTTCACTCAAATGGATTCATGGCATGTGTATCTTAATATCAAAACCTCTTAGACTTCTTCATAAAAGAGGCCTTAGAGGAATGGAGTTATCTAATAAGTCGTTCTCAGCTCAAGGAGCCATTTTTGCAGGAACAGCTGGAAATAGAGCAATCTCAATCTGGAAGAGGTCTGGCAAAGATTGGAATCGGACTGCTTTAAGCTTGTACAAATGGCATGAAAGAGAGCTGAGTGACAATATTGTACCCCTACAGCCGATTTCCATCTGTTAATTTCTGGGCCACACCTGTGCAGTGTTATGCCATGTTACAATGAACACAGCAGATCACAGATTTGGTATTTGAAGTTTTTCTGCGGCTCCAAAGGAAAAATCTGGTGCTGATTTGGAGGAACAGTGAACCAGAAACACCTAGAAGTTTCATTATAGTAACAGTGTAAAGAGAAGCAGAGCCCATGCAGAATTTCACAAATAGACACTGCTTGCACTAGATCTTCTAGAAGAGAGAATGAATGGCTTTGAGTCCATTCCCAGGCCAGTCCAGCTGAGGCACAATCTCTCCTGCTATTAAGCGAAACCAGTAACCAAGGCAACCACTTTTTCACCCACCTTTAGCAGTGTGACTCTGCCTTCCTAGCATCTGAATGAAAAAGTTGCTTAATCACAGGAGGAAGGAAAAGAAGAGCCAGGCATTCCGAGCTGCACAGAGGGTAAAGAAAGCGGCTGCTTCTCTCCACATGGTATTTTTGTTCCAAAGCCTTGTTATATTTTTAAACCCCCCCTTGTCTAAAGTTGAGCGAGTGTGAGGCGGCCGTGTGGAGAATCTGCACAGATGTTTGAATAAATAAGAATATGGATAAGACTTTGCCGAGTGGAACTGATGTGCACTGCTGTGCTGCAGAATCACAGAGCTCAACACAAGCCTAATCTGTCTGCTCTGTAGGGGTATGATCGTCCAAAAACGGCAACAGCAATCTGCACCCTTGGGATGCTGCTTCTTTCCCATTTCCCTCTCTGAGATCCTTCCACCTTACCATTCCTCACATCAGAGTGCACAGTGCAGTGCAGAGTGCAAGGTTTAGCAGTGTCAGCCTGTGCTAGTGTTGATGTTAATGTTACATTACTATTAATGAGTCTTTAGATTATTTCCTACTTTTTGTCCCTACAGTCTCTACAGCCACGTCCTGTAATGACCCTGGCATGCCGACTAATGGCACTCGCAGTGGGGACAGCAGAGAGCCGGGGGACCATGTGATCTTCCAGTGTGATCCCGGTTATGTCCTACAGGGGGCGACTAAAATAACCTGCACAGAGATCAACAACCGCTTCTTCTGGCAGCCTGATCCACCTACGTGCTCAGGTAACAACACCTGTGGGTTTGATGCTGGTGGGCATTCTTGTGCTTTCCAGTACGTGTGCACTGGTTCTGAGATGTTTTAAAGCACAATGTGGCTAAAGTCACACTAAACTGTAACTTTTTCCAAAGACCGAGTTGAATCACCAGAGCCAGGGGCTCTCATGGAGTTTGCATATTGGAAGTAACATTTCTTTCAAGAATATAATTTTAAACTGTGAAATTAAAACTGTGAAATTTAAAACTTGTGAATTTAAAACTGGGAAAATAATGGTCACAAACACTGTACATTTTAATAGGCTAAATGCCGTACTTACCACATTTAGGACAGTTGTAGGATTAAGCTGTGCCATTATTAAGCTGTCTCTCACCACAGCATGGTGGAGAGGAACTGCAAAACTTGGCTCTGAGAATGATAGCCACCTCCATCCCAGTGTATTTTAGACGTGTGTAAAAGTAGGTGATCGATCTGTGCGGTGCCTCATGAAGTGTAAATGTGCATAACTTCTGCACAAATGCAGTCTTAACAAGTGCGTGCACACCTTTTGTGCATATGTGCTACCTGTTTCAGCTGACTGCATGACTTTGTTGGACAGGTCTGTGGTGCTTTCCACACGCTCATTTTCACAGGTAATCTGTGACAGCATGTAGTCTAATCTGATAAACAGAAAAAAATGCTGAATAAATCGTGCCAATCTCACTTACATAGGCTAGGCATGATTTTCATTGAGAAGCAGCTCTATAGCTTTTTTATAGCTGTACAGTCCTTAAAGATTTTATCACAAGTAAATATAACTGGCTGCGTATTGTTAAAGGACAGCGACGATGGCATGTGTTTTAAATGATGTTTACTGCACCTGACTATTTCACTGAATCACTGAAATGGACTACTGGGATTTCCCTTGCACACACTTGATACAAGTTGATTTTATATAGTAACAAAGGAATAAAGGATTGAGAAGTAAGACACTTTTTAAGCACCACAATTTTATTACCTCTTGAGATTTAGAAGTAATTAGTGACTTGTAATGAATTATTTTCTGAGTGTAGCTCCAGCACTGAATAATCTTAATTCAAGCAAAACCTTAAACTGTCAGTGTGGACTTTGGGACAGGCCATACTTTTTGAAATAGCCGTTTAACGAGAGCTGTTTGTAACTTTTAGGCTGTGTATGAGGGACTGAAACTACCTGCTTGCAATGCACCAAGGAGTACTTAGCAGCTTATTCAATTTTGTAGATGCAAGGTAGTGCTGATACTGTCAACAGTGCATATACAGTCAACAGCATAATTGTGCAAATTGGTGCTTTCATTTTCTTTCAATTGCATAATAGTTATGCCACTTCAAAACGGTTAACTCTAAATTATCTGATAGCACCAGAGGTGCAAAAAAATATGTCTTTGCCAATGTTTGTTGACTTTTGCAAAATTTAAGTTTGTTCTTGTTGAAGTGATGCTAATTAACAATGGCAATTAAGAACCTGTAATTAGCTGCCTTGTTCGATTAGGGCCACATTGAGTTTATGTGAAAGCTTAGCTAAACAGCAAACAAATCTGGTGGGGTTCTTTAAGGTCATACGTGAAAACCCAGCGCTAAATGTCAACAGCCTTTAGCATTCCCCACATAGAGAGTCAATACAAAAGACCTTGCAACAATAAAGACTGGAGTGGAAAATAACTTCAAGCTGATTCTAACCTGAGATGCCTTTAAGGTGAATTTTAAGGTGAAAACTGGGGCCTGTGTAAAGAGGTGGTATAAAAAGAATAGGAATTGAAGGAGGACAATCAGTACTGAGTTTGAATGACTGCTATCTGTGTGGTAGGTTGTGTTTAACATTTGAAAACTTTAAAACAGGGGTCTCAAACCTGTCCAGAAAGGGCCGCTGTGGGTGCAGGTTTTTGTTCCAACCAAGAAGAAGTCACAACTGAGTAACTGAAAACCAAGACCAGCTGATTACAGAGGTGGAGTCAGGTGTGCCTCCGAAAAATTGCACCCACAGCGGCCCTTTCTGGACAGGTTTGAGACCTCTGCCTTAAAATAATCCAGGCTGATAGAAAGTCACGTAGTTCAAATGCATTTATTTTTAAAACCAAACTCAGCTCTATAATATTGAAGCAGGAAGGTCAACAGCTGAAGATGACCTCAGTGCTTTTCACAGTGTAGGTAAACTTAAAGAAGGACTCTCTTTCTGCTCCCCTTTTGCAATGATGAGATCTCAGATCACTTTTTGTTCACACTGTAACTCCCTTAGAACTCATGATATAGATAAAGTTCATGATATAGTAGATCTGAATGGCTCTGATTGGTACTGAAGTCTACTTAGGTGGCACAAAATAAAATAAAAAAATTAAAGCATTACCATTTTATTAAATCTTTTTTTAAGCGTAATTGGTTTTTATTTAACACCGTATTTACTATGTTGTATATTAAAATTTTATCATGTATTTCAAAGCAGCGATAACCCTGTAGTTTGCGGTGTGTTACATTTCAAATCAGGTTTAACTTATGATGTGTGTGATTACCATCACTCAATAACTATAGTAAAAACATATGGGCTCTTGTGGATTATTGCACAAATATGCCGGCATTGCCGCCTCTTTGCGTGAGCACAAGCCCGGGGGCTGCCACTCTACTGAGTAGTTTATTTTACCTGCTAAGCACTGAAAAATGTTGCTGTGTTTGTATGGTAAGTCTTTCGGTTATTTTACCATAAAGCAATGTGTAAAGTGGAGTATCTGTTTGGTTTATTTACTGAAATAAATGCTTATCACTCTTCCAGCACCATGTGGCGGGAACCTGACTGGTCCAGGTGGTCTGATTCTGTCCCCCGAGTACCCAGAGCCCTACCCTCATGGTAGAGAATGTGACTGGACAGTAACTGTAACTCCAGACTACATCATTTCCCTCAATTTCAACCAGTAAGCAAAACCCTTATGGCTTATTTGATGTGTCTTTATCCTTTCATTTGTTGTCCTAGACCCTTATATGCAGCTAATTTCATCTTACAGAGTAAAAAGCTCTTAAGCTAGGCTGAGCATCACCACTCTTTTCTCTTTTTTCTAGTTTTAGTCTGGAGCCCAGTTATGACTTTCTGCACATCTATGACGGGCCGGACTCTCTCAGCCCACTGCTGGGCAGCTTCTATGGTACCGATGTCCCGGAGCGCATTGAGAGCAGCTCCAATACACTTTTCCTGGCCTTCCGCAGCGACGCCTCACTAAGCAGCAATGGCTTTGTCCTGCAGTACACAGGTATGTCTACAAAATCCTAGTGGCAGGAGGGATTTTTTTTTCACGTAATTACTATTTCAGATTGTTATTGGACATGGCCGACATGGTTGGTGCGCGTGCCTGTGCTACAAACTACTTTATTGCTATTAATTGTATGCGACATGAGGTGATTATGAAAGGTCAAATAGCAGCTGCAGGGCAGCATGGATCCCACTATGTATACTCACCATGTATCGACTTTGCTCATTGCCTTTTCTCCTCTTGTTTTTCATGTGTAAGTGGACGACATTAGTGCACGTGTAAATTGGTTGTCTTGAAGATCAGGCTGTTTGAATGTTCTCTTGATCCTCCCCTCCTTCGCACTCCACGTAATTATCGACCCACAGTAGCTCTCGTGAGCGGCTCGACAAGAATTATGAATTATTAGAAAAATGAAAAGCAGGGGTGCGTGCACTGAGGCTGGGGTTTGATCAATGCCGCGCTGTCACACCAAAGGCTCGGCACAAATGAGAACAAATGCCTGTTTGTCGTCCCCGAGTGCGCCCGCTGACCACTCTCTGCTTTAACTTGTTTGCTCATTCAGGGGTTACTGTGCAAATGGCAAACATGTCTGCGGTCGTGTGTGCCTCACGCAAATTAGCCACGTTGACTGGAGATGCAGTGGATTTAAGCCACGGTTTGTCTGTTGATTCTCTCTGGTTGAGTGTGCAGCATCTAGTCTTTGTAAATCAAAGCAAAGGTGCACGGAATAAAACGGAGAACAGCTGGCGGTATGGCCACTCGAGGCACTAACACTAAACATACCCTTTTAGTGCCAGTGAACTCGAAGTGAACTGCGCTATTACACCAGCAACTGACGGAGATGGGCACTGGCCTTGGCTGGTGGGCGCTGGCCAGTGAGAGCTCACCCTTTAGCTGTGCTTAGCGGAATGGGGAACAGTATTCTCTCAATCTGGTGGAGCAGATGGACTCAGTGTGTGGCGCTCTGAAAGCTCCAACTCCAGACCCCAATCGCCTCACTAATGAATTACTATGAACTAATAATGTGGAAAACAGTGTAAACACGCACACTTCAGCTTGTTTGTTTATCCGGTCTTTCTTTTGAGCCGTCCTGCACTCCCACTTTTGGCTCCAGCTACCCTTGGTTCCCCCGTCCGTGCCAGTGCTCTTGGATCAAGCTTCAGGCACCGTCAACCTCTAAACAGACCAATCAGCTTTTCACAAACCCCCGACTGGGTCTGATTGGCCTCAGAGGTGTGATATGTGGGCCAAGACTCTGCACGCTTGACCGATAGTTAAATAAACACCACACACATGCACACATACACTTTCAATTGCTCTATTATATCTTGGTGCTCCCTGCCAGAGCCAGTATGTTGAATGTATGAAACACTGACCCGCGTGCACACAAGCACTTGCCCTCACACACACACACACATCTGAACGAGTCCTTAAGGCTGGCTGTTGTCCTGTCTTAATTACAGGCCAGTTTCGGGCCAGTGTGTGTATGAGCAGAGTGAGGCCAGGTGCTGGCTAAAGCTAGCTACCAGGCAGTGTGGAGCAGATTGTGAGGGCAGGAGCTGCCCATGCTAACCTGGCTAACTTTGGCTCCTGTTTTCCCTTAAAGGAACTGACTGTTCATACATGTCAAAACCTTCATCCTGAACAATGTGCATACAGACTTATTTATATGGACAGTAAGGTTGGAAAAGAACCGCAATCAAATTACTATCAAATGTTACTATATAACTTTATCAAATTGTGACCATATGTCTGTCAGTGTGTTTGCATAACCATGTTCAAACACCTGGCTTAGCTAAAGGGAACTTTATTAAGGTAAAAAAAACAAATACTGGTAGGATGTATATAGAAAAGAGAAACAGTAGACCCATACTGACCAGATACCACTTATAAATGTTTTTTTTTTCTTTCTGTACTATCTACAGGGCTTTCATCTAACACAAGGTAACCTACAAAACTGTAATGCTAGAGCAAATCTGGCAAAAGGTTTAATGAATAATCAATAATAAAACAATGAATAAATAAAAAAAAACATTCTTCTATAAGAATGATTTATAGCGATCGGTAGTCCTTGAACTCTACTGCATAACATAACATAATCTTGCAATGAACATGCATTAATTATGTGCCATGAAAAATTATGTCCATTAATACAACAGTGTCATGCTACCACTCCAATTTGTCATAACTGTAAATTAATGGTAATGATAGCATATGGCACCTGCCTGGACATGTTTATGGCATGGTTATGTCAATGTTTTGTGACAAAGTACTACCGACACAATAAATAAAATCTTATCTTTTCACATTTTGAGATTTTGTCGCTTATAAGACAAGAAAATGAGGATATAGGTCAGGCCATGGATGGCTAGCAAACCGAGGTATGCATTTTGGGTCGTGACTCAAAACAAACAAGAGAAAGATCACTGGAACCTTAAAGCAGATTCAGAGAGGCACACAAAGAAAAGCTTTAGTTTAAGCTGCACTGTCTTTTTCTCTGTGCATGTGGCCATGTAGGAACTGGGATTGATTTCTAATCTGGGCCCAAATCGTCAAACACAGTACGCTGCACAGAAGCCTGATCCATGAGTGACTGTTCTGTGTAGTCAGCAGGGCTCGATCCAGCATAGTGTCACTTTCAATCTCTCCTGTGTTGGCCTCAAACACAGCCCCCTCTATGCACTGGGGTGGGGCAAAGATCATTATTTCTAAGCTTCTCAGTATATAAATGTATGCTTCTATTAGTAACCTCTTGTGCAGATATCTTTGTGCACTTATTTAGACAAAGTGTCTCTTATCTCAATTAGGAGCCTTTTCTTTGGATCAACGTATTTGTTCCTGCACTGACCTTTAGCTGCCTTTGGAGCCATCGCTGCTTCACTAGCAGTGCGAGATCATTGATTTTAACAAACAGCCAATAAATCACCCACTTTCTGTCACCCTTTCTGTCTCCCTCCAATCCTTCTCCCCTTCTGCTTCTGCCACAGAAAACCCCAGAGAGTCCTGCTTCGAGCCAGGCCTCGTCCGGAACGGAACACGCATTGGCACAGAGTTGAAGCTGGGGTCCACGGTCACCTACTACTGCGATAACGGCTATACTCTGGAGGGGGACGCCACTCTCACCTGCATCATGGGGTCAGACAGCAAGCCCAGCTGGAACAAACCAAAACCTGTGTGCATAGGTATAAACTACTCATTTTGAATGTGCTCTAATAAGTGTTAATATTAGACATTATTATGGAAAATATATAAAAAACATTAAATCAAAAAGTACTTCGGTACTTCAAGTATTTTGGTGAAAAAGTCATTAAATAAATGTAGTTGTGTTATATAAAATGAGAAGCTCAAGCTATGATTCATAGTTTGTGGATACTAATATGTAATACTTATATATTATATATTATACACTTATATTCAGACATTTTCTGAATACCCTGAATACTGGCTTTAAGAATAAAAAATATTTAAAGCTGTTTGATTAGGAATGCAAAAGAGAAAACAGAGCTAATATTCCCACCTGAGGAAGACCAGACCAGATACTCTGAAAACAGATCACTATTCTTACATATTAAAGATGATTCATTAAACTTTGTGTCCCTCTATAGCACACAAAGCGCTTACCTGCACACTGTGCACTGAACATTTTGCTTCTAATCATTTTAGCTCACCCACACTTTATTTGTTAGTCATTGGCTCTTTTAGCCTGAACTGCCACGGAGAAAGCAGCAAAGGTCGTTGAGCTGTGAGATGAGGTGATGTGGGTGCCTGACATGAATGAATGATGCATTAAACTCACTGTATTTATTTATTTATTTATTTATTTATACGATTTTCTATATATTAACAATTATCCGTCCATTTTTCTTCCTTTCATTTTAGTAATGATCTAACATCTGGGAAGCTGCGCAAGACTAGTATATCCAAATCTTTTGATGCCTTTTCCTGCAGCCAGCTCAGTTCATATTATTGAAAATAGTGCTTGAAAACTCTTGTAGTAGGCACTCTTAATGACACAAAAGTTGCGAAAAAGTGTGTGGATGCCAGCTAGGTAGTGGAAGGTACTGTTGTGTGCACTCTGTTTCCTGGGAGAGAGGGGGAGGCACGTCTCTGCAGGCTAACCTAGAGACATTTTGAAAACATTGCAATTTCTTTTCAGCAAATACTGGCGACATCCACAGGAGCAGCTCAGCAATCAGACAAGGAAAGTAATTTAAGATCAGCGGAATGAGGGTGCACTGCAGAGGAGATGGGGAGACAGAAAATTAGTGTCTAATACTCTCTCTCTCTCTCTCTCTCTCTCTCTCCCTCTCCCTCTCGCTCTCTCTCTTTTTCAGCTCTGTGCGGTGGTCAGTACTCCGGGCTAGAGGGAGTAGTTCTGTCCCCTGGTTATCCTGGAAACTACAGCAGTGGGAGAACATGTCTCTACTCAGTGATCGTGCCCAAGGACTATGGTATACAAGAGACTTGCACATTAGGGCTGCACAGAATGCACAGAATACCACATTACTATTTAATTGCTACATCCTGAGATTACCTTGGCTTGGAGTGTATTAAAACACATGGGAACTCTTACAGAAACTCTAAGGGTAATACAACTGTCTTGATTCATCCAACAACAAATGATATACTGCACAGCCCTGCTGCATGTGCTGAACCTATACTCATGTGCCTGCAGTCACAGTCAGCCAATGTCAGATTTGGCTTTAAAATGGAAGGTTAGGGTTAATGTGAGTGTTATATTTAGGATTTCTGTTCTGCTGAGTTGAATAGGATTTAGATGAATTTCAGTTCAATAGTATCTACAAAGCAGCTAGAGTGGCCCATCCAATTAAGCCTCTGTCCCACTACTAAAGCCTGCATCATATGGAGTCTCTTGCTGTTTCCCTCTCCCTCCGTCTGCTGAAGAGGGCTAATGAGAAATAAGCGGCTGCTGCAGGGCTTGTGATTATTGTCATCCCTCATTTCCCCCCAGCAGGTGCTACTTGACCACAGGACGCTGTTGTCTGATCCATAAAAGGTGGAGGTCGTTTGGGCGATTTGGAGGGCCCTGCAGCATCCCGGCACTGGCCAATTCAAAACAGGAACATTTTTTTCTCTGGGCTGGGTTGAGCAGTGTGGAAATAGAGATAATTAAGGCCCACATTTTCATGGGCGCAGTCTAATGACTTTGAACCTAAGGGAGAGACTGAGTGCTTCATCAAGTGGAACCACGGAACTGGACTGTTTTCTGTGGTTCACGTCTGGCGAATCACATTTGTGAATGCCAGGGTGCGTACCGGAGACACAGGTGGTTCTGTGTGATTAGGTACCACATGTTCCGGTGACACACTCGTTTACTGAATCATGCTCCCAGCTGAGTGTTCATGAGTGTCAGTGTCAAAAATGCTATTCCTTCATTTGTTTTTTACATGTTTTCTCTCTCTGCCCTCCACAGTGGTATTCAGCCAGTTCGCCTTCTTCCAGACGGCGCTGAATGATGTGGTGGAGGTGTACGATGGTCCTACACAGCATGCCCGCGTCTTGAGCTCACTTTCTGGGGCTCACTCAGGTCAGCAAACCGCCCAGTTTACCATGTGCCTACCTGTCAGTCTAGGACATCCTGGTTTCACGAAGATTTGTGATTCAATTAAGTAATGCTGGTATGATTCAGAATGATTTTCTGTAAAAAAGAGCGGCTTCCCAATGGTGCAACTGTCTAAGTGTATTCCCCATCATCAAAAGAACACAGGTTTGATCTGTGGCTAGTCCACACCCATTCCTGGTCTATTTGGGTCAGCAGACTGGTCCTCTCTTGCCCTTCTTTACAAGAGAGGACCTTTCTCTCTTACAAGAGAGGACCATTCTGTGATGATAGCCAGCAGGAGCGTCTGTTAGCTGATGTAACATGATTGGCAAATTGTCTTCTCCAGGCATGTTGAGCTGTGCAAATACATTACGTCAGCGCTAGCTGGTAAAAAGCAATGACTGACTTCACATGCCAGCCTTAACAATGTGGGGTTGGGGGACAACTTGTAAGCTAGTAAAAGGCAGTGACAGAACTGGGGAGAAAAACATGGAATATATGAATTTACACCAAACCTTTCTTGGATTTTTTTTTTTTCATTTGAAAATGGCTTAAGAATTTGTAACTTTTTAAGGTTGAGGCATAAAAGTGACCATTTTGGCTATTTAACAGCTCTTTTTTAGTCACACCATTTCTCAGTGCTGTTATTACATTTTTTGTAAAGAATGTAAGGAATGTAAAGAATGTGGTCTACCACTGAAAATCAGTGCATTTAATTTTGTTTTCACAAACTACCACTTTAAACAAGAATACAGAAGAAATAGGAATAAACGACCTGTCTGAAATGAGCTCTAAAGGAGCTTGCACACACTATCAAATAGCGCACCTTTATTCAGTAACAGAAAACAGTTACTCACCGAAAATAGCAGCATTAGACGCTGAGGGTTTTGACTTTAGCCAATGTGGACGCCATAACACCTCTGGCGTCAGATTTAAATTAATTAAAGGGTCCATCGCCATACTCTCTGAATGACTCTCCTGATGATATGCTTGATTCAACAGAGTTAATGACTAATGTTATGAATAATTGTAATTGATTCTACTATTTTAAAATAGATGTTGAGTCACCACCCTAAGATCAGTGCATCGTGATGCATTTTTACACCCGCAGCAGAAACATATGGGGGCGACACATTAGAGGCAAAATTACAGGCTAAATTCATAAGGTGGATTCATTTCCAAAGTGACAGACGCTGAGCTTGTATACATTTCATAGTGCTGTGAAATTCTGCGGCTTTTTATAGCATCAGTCCCCCTGCAGTTTTAACCAGTTGAATGGGGCCTTTTAAACTTGCTTCTCTGGGTCTCCAGCTGTTTAGCGCAGCGCTAAATGTGCGCGGATGATTCTTTCTTAATTATCAGGATGCGTTGTAGCCAAGAGGGGGAAAACACTGGGTTTCTGTAGTCAACATAACTTAATGACTCATAGAAGCAAAGTTAAGCAGGCAGCCTAATGCAGAGTTAAACAGTTCTGGCTTAGAAAAAAAAAGGTCAGACAAAAACCTTGTTAGCATCAACTCTGACGCATTTTAATAGCCCTGTAGTCACAAACAACACACACTCAAGCTTTATAATGGCTGCTGACGCAGAGCATCAGAGCATTCCTCCTTCTGGGCTCCTGTGTTGTCCCTGGTGACACATCTCCCCTGTGCACACTTATATTTTTCTTCTGCACTCCGTTAAGTCAGTTGTTGCAGTTTATGTGTTGAATTCTGCCTCACTCTCTGCTTATGACATTATTTTTTACATTCGAACAGGAATGTAAAATTGAATCTAATCGGAATGTGGACTCTATTGTGAACAGTAAGATCCCTAAAAAGTCTTAGAATAAATAGATTTGAATAATTTAAGGTCTTAAAATGAATTAAAATATGTTTTATGATTAAAGGTATTCACCAATGTCTAGAGGCCAGATGGGAAATCATAAATAATCCATTGACAACCAAAAATGATCCAACCAACAACAGTCCTGAGGGCAAAAACAAATCAGTGATTCTAGAATGTCAAACTCACTGAGCAGTAAGTGGGCAGTAACTGGGCAGTAAGTGTGATAAAAAAAAAAAAACACTTTTCAACAGTAAAATATGTTAACACACATTGGTGCAATAAACAATAACAAGAAAAACAGGAGGTTTAATGTGAAATGATGCATTGTAGAGAAACCTACCAACTCTTCTTCTTTTTTTCTTTTTTTTTTTAAATTAAGCCAGATCAGACAGGGGTAGAGAAAGAGATACAAGTGAACATAAAGAGAAAAGGAAATGGGGAAAGACAAAGAAGAGATCCAAGTGAAAACTGCGGCCACTGTATCATCGCTCTGAATGCTGCATCTGAAAAACAAGAACCAGCCACACAAACACAGATCAAAATACAAAGCAACGGCAACACTGTAATAGCACAGAAATATCATACACACCTACAGCACCTCTATAACAGCGCAGAAACATCATACACACCTACAGCACCTCTACAACAGCGCAGAAACATCATACACACCTACAGCACCTC
>JBBPCY010000142.1:16416573-16427435 GCA_037974405.1 Brachyalestes nurse | reverse complement strand
CAGCGCAGAAACATCATACACACCTACAGCACCTCTATAACAGCGCAGAAACATCATACACACCTACAGCACCTCTACAGCAGCGCAGAAACATCATACACACCTACGGTTAATGCTGTAACAGCACACAGAAAGCTGTGATTCTGGGTATATGTATATCCCTGTACCTGTGTGCGTGTGTGTACGCAACTGATGCATGAGCGTATATGTGTGTGCCTGTGTGAGTGGATGTGTTTGTATTTGTGTGTGTGTGTGTGTGTGTGTGTATATATATGTGTGTGTGTGTGTGTGTATATGTGTGTGCTTATAAGTATGTGCATGTGCGTGTATAAGTGTGTGCCTGTGCCTATATGTATGCATATGTGTGTGTGTGCGTGTGTGTGTGTGAGTGGACGTGTGCGTGTGTACACGTGTGTGTATATGTGTGTAAGTTTTTCTACAATGCATCGTTTCACATTAAACCTCCTGTGTTTATATTTAATGCATATATGGGAAGCAATTCTAAACCGGGCTCACAGTTTATCCATAAGCAACCGTCATGGAGTTTTGCAGGGAAACATTCACAAGTTGAACTGGTTCAAGAGTAGGCTAGTCCATATCTGCTTTTGAATACAACATCATTTCTGGTCTGTTTCTTTCACTAGTTCTTCCCTATCCTCGTTCTGGAAATCTTTGACTTCCTCTCTGTAATCATGTTTACTTCCCAGTACTTCCCTTCCCAATCGTTGGGCTCTTTGGAGTTCCTGCCCGTGGGCTGAAAAGGCAGTTCATTTTTTGTCCACTGGAAACAAACCAAACCCAACTTCCCACACCCTTTGGATAAAGTATGGCAGGCCTTCTTAGACCACTTCTTAAGACACAGCTTGATCCTTCTGCCTCTGATTGATTATCTTTCTGCTTCGCCACTGTGCCTAAAGTACTTCTTCCTCTGAGATCCTTTTGTGAAATTCACTCAGACACCCCCACATTCTCTTTTGTGTTTGCATTTCATCCTTTTCAGAATGCTGTTTCATTTTTCTTTCTTCATGTGGTCTAATAAGTATTAAATGCTTCATTGATTCTTATATAAAGTGCTATTAATCATAAACAAATGTGCAGGAATCCTTAGAAAGCAGGGAAAGACTTTTGCCTTTGCACATCTACATGTATGTGCAGGCTTACCAATGAAAATACGCAACACCAGACACATTTTTAAACCTCCGTTCTTGGTGAATGGACGATTCAAGAAGTTGGTATTCAGGATTGCATCACTGTCTGTCTATTTTAGTACTTAATACACAGGATTACAGTGCTGCTCCAGCACTGCGGCAGTGCTGGTAATAATAGCCTGGCTGAAATAAGCTGCAGGTGTAAATAAATCGCGAGTCAGGGTTTCCCCACGCCTCACCCCGGTCCGGATTATTAGCTGTCATTCTGACAGCTGCCCACAGAGGCCTGCATTAATAACTACCCAGCATGCCACAGGTTCAGGTGGCGGTGGTGGTGTAACCCAATGCCTGCCACGACAGTGCAGCCTGCGCAGTGCTTCTCGTCTCTGGTCACTGCAGGAATCTGTCAGTGCTGAATCCGAGCAAAAAAAAAAAAAAAACCTCTCATCATGCCCAGCGGAGCCCCGAGGAAGAATCACATCCACTGCACAGCACCTCCCCACAGTCCGCTGTGTGTTTGCACATATGCGCACACACGCACAATGAAACACACAGCATATGTTGAGTAATGAGATCCGCAGGGGAGTCTACCTGATGTGGGAGGGGATACAGTAAATACCTGGCAGCAAGGAAGAAAGCCGGAATGCAGGCGGCTCTCAAGAGATTTGTCTCAGCCCAAGAGACCTGCATTCATTCCGTTGTTTCACAAATGTATGAGCTGGAAAAATTAACCATTGACACCTGCATGCAATATCTTCCACCAGCATTGAAAAGTAGTCGACTTTTTATCACCCAGTAAAAATAATGATGAGGTGTTTGATTTCCTTCGCTTCTCCTTGCTCCTTGCCTAAACTGTCTCATGCAGGAAATAAATGCTATGTAGCAGATTTTACACTTAATGCTGAATGACCAACCGACTTTATCAAACAGGCACACTTGCATATACTTGGAATCTGTATTTGTGAAATTGTTGCAAACACAAATGAACAATGAACTACTTCAGTAGTGAACGTTATTTATACTAGTTTATACTGAGTTTTACACATAATTGATTTACCATGTTTTTAAATACTGAAAATGTCGCTGTTTTTTTTTCAGCACCCCATATATCTAATGTACAATTAATATGTGCTCTAAAATGGACCCACAGTTGTCTGAGGGTCTTCAGTTTTGTTACAGATGGGTAGGTGGGTGGGTGCATGCGTGGACGGATGGATCATATATGGCGGAGGAGTTTGGTGCAACAGAAATATTATTAGTTTTTTTAAATCATTTTTCACTTCTCGTGCAGGCGAGTCCCTTCCATTGGCCACCTCCAACCAGATCCTCATTCGTTTCACCTCCAAAGGACAGTCCACCTCCAGAGGCTTCCATCTGGTGTACCAAGGTACTGCTAGAAAACTAGTTTGCAGTGTATTGTCAGCCTCTGTCTTACCTATCACCCATACACCTTTATCATAGCTACCACACACAGGGCGGAGATACTCATCAGCATCAGTTTATAGGACTGCAGTCCCAGAAGAGGGAAAAGGGCTGAATTATTTAAAACATGCTCACATACCTCAACACACACACACACACACAGATTAACAAATGACACAGTGAATGTGGTGCACCTTAGTGGCTGCTCTGGGGCCTCCCTCGCAGCATGTCCTAACTCTATCTCTATAATAGATGACCTGGCTTTTAGGAGCTGAGGTGGTATTACTGTACTATTTCAACTCCTCAGCCTGCTGTAATCATGGGCCTGTATGTTTCCCGATTCTGTCCTTAATGGAAAAAGTAAAACAATGTGTATCAGTGTTTAAACAGTGTTCTCTCTGGGCATCACTGTCATCCTGGTTCACCTTCAGCTCTACTGCATTTTACCTCCAGAGGTTTTTTAATGTGTAGAAGAGTAATTGTTTTGCTATACATTTGATTCATATTAAATTATTCGTACTATAATATTAAATTATTTGTATTCTCATATAATTAGATAATGAATCTTTATAAAATGAATTACATTTGCATTCAGTTTACATTGTGTCCACTTTTGATGCTCTGTAATGGCTGGTTTTGCCTGGATTTTCCTCTGCCTTTTAAAACTAGGTGTAAATTTGCAGTTCAGATCTTAGACACGTTGTTGAGAGACTTTTAACAATGGCAGTCGTCATGGTGGTCAGACAGAGGTGCGAGCCTAAAACAAGTGCTGAAAGAAGGTTTACCCACAGGATAACACTGTTTGAGCTCAGATATATGGGGGAAAAGATGTGACCACAGTTTTCACAGTAGATCGTATCATTTCACACCTTAGACAAAGTGGAATTGCACCTGTGTGAAATGTTTAATGTGAAAGAAGTTAATATATTTGTCTAGAGTTAGCTGACATCTTTTGAACTCTGCCCCTCAGGAGCTCACTGCTTGTGGGTGGGGATTTGTGCAGTTTGTGTAATTGTAGAGTAAATCCAATATTAAATTCACATTGTTAGGGCATACTGTGATCACATCAAGACATCTTTAGTACTGGATCTGTGCTCGTATGTACTTCTGATCCTGAATTTTCTATAAGCCTATAATTTTGAAGCTCTTTCTTTGTGCTGGTTCACTGTAAGGATTTTCGTGTTGGTACAACGTGTAATCTTATACTAAAGCCAAGTTAAATGCCTAGCATGAAATGTAGTGAGTCATCTGTGCGTAGTCTTTCCATTTTGTGGGGCAGTTTTGATTGTGTTCTAGTTGTCTTTGTCTGTTTTCTGACTGTGAGTTGTGCCTTGTCTCTGATATGCTGTTGGCTGTTGTCTAATGTCATGCCTGTTTGATCTAGATGTCAAGAAATCATGATAAAAATTCTAATCATCAAACTTTAGATATTTAACTTTTATATGATTAGACTGGGGAGTTATTGTAATGCTAATTTGGCACTCCCTCACTTCTGCTAGCCGTACCAAGAACAAGTGCGACTCAGTGCAGCTCGGTCCCAGAGCCCAGACATGGGAGACGGACAGGGAACAACTTTGCGGTTGGAGCTGTGGTACGTTTCGAGTGTAATGCAGGATACACACTGGAGGGCTCCAGCGCCATCGAGTGCCTGACGGTCCCCAATGCTCTGGCCCAGTGGAACAGCACGATCCCCAGCTGCATTGGTGAGAAAGCCCCTCCAGCATTTTCATCCTCACAGCATACATGTAATGCCACAGGCAACAGTGCTCAGCTAGGGGTCTTACTGGAAGTCCAGCATACCATGTCCTATGCATGTTTTCAGCATACTTTCCAGATTTTATGTGTAGACAGTGTTAAATGTGTAATGCCCACTCCTGTGTTTCTTGGAAAGTGTACATGACGATCTAATTTGTTCAATGATATGGGCACAGAATAAGAACTTATTATTTATCAAGTACAGTTTCATAAATCTTTTTGATGTATATAGTATGATATAACACACCTGTGCATATTGGAATGTGCAGTTACTGTCAATTGCTGAATGCAACATATTGGAAAAAATAAATTATGGCATGTGGCATTAGTATGGCCTAAATAGGGACACATTTCATTTCATTTTTTTTCCAATGAACTCAGTAAACAAGTAGAAATCGGGTAGTAAAATGCCACATTTAAGCATGCCACCCTTAGAGTATTTTAGAAAAGTCATTAGAAAAGCCACTAGAAAATCAACAAACGTTTGACTACATTGCGTTGCCCAAACTTTTGTATCATCCCCACTGAGGTAGTGTGTGAATGCTGGATGTAAATCTTTTATCTAGCTCTGCATCTGCTTCTTTACCACTTGTACCTGAGAGGGTTAGAGATGTGCGACAGTTTAGCTGGCAGATTGTTTCACGCTGGAGCTCTGGTGGGGCTCCTGGCGGAGAGACGGTAAATAGGCTGGAGTGTTCTCCTCCTGAGAGGGCCCTGTCTTGCATGCCTTCTCCTGCCTGCCTAACAAGCAGCGGCACACAGATGTGGGCCAGCAGCCATGGCCTCCAGTGCTATACCCTCACGCAGGATGGTGCAGATGCTGCTGCAGGTATGCTGTGCAGTGGCCTGCACAAACACATTCACAACACAGATGCTACAGATGCTTACCTGTGCGCTCCAATGCAGCCACCAGATGTTTTGCCATGGGAGCTCCAGCACAGACGACTGTGTCAGGGTCCAGGAACCTTTTTTTTAAATGTA
Organism: Brachyalestes nurse; assembly: GCA_037974405.1. Taxonomy (NCBI): domain Eukaryota; kingdom Metazoa; phylum Chordata; class Actinopteri; order Characiformes; family Alestidae; genus Brachyalestes; species Brachyalestes nurse. The sequence continues at coordinate 16,422,129 of JBBPCY010000142.1, read as the reverse complement.
GACGTCATAAGGGGGCATGTGTATGTGTGAGAAGAGCATCTCTGCACCATGATGTGTCATTCTAAAGGTGGAAATTGAATTGGATAAGTGTAAGATAGTTTTGACTAAAATACAATTAGCTGGTTTTGTTTCTGTATTGTGTTTTATTTGATTTTATTTTACTGTATGTATTCTAGTAGTATTTAGTCCCTACTGTCACATATGTGTACTCTATGCAATATTTTCTTGTATAATGCTCATGCAATAAAAGACCGTAAGATGCTTAAGTCAAGGGCAAGGCTTAATATCTAGATGCATTGTGATAAGATCTGATGGCTACAAATTATGTAACTTCAGAGAAAGCGATCCTTAAATAGAGGCCACAGCATAATCAAAAGATGGAAACAAGATATTTATTCATTGACATTATGTTCCCATTATGGGAGAAAATGATTATTTTTGTGTGTGGCCACTTCTCTAAACATGGGCACAAGGTGCATTGAATAACATCCTGTTGCAATAATATTGAATTGCAATAATAATGAGAGTCTGATGAGATCAGGTGCAGTGAGATTTACGCTCCTAGCATACATTGATGTTTTTGACTCCTGTGTTTTACTTTTTGTTATTTCTGTCTTTTCTTCTAAACCGCAGTGCCATGTGGGGGGAACCTGACCCAGCGCACAGGCACCATCCTGTCTCCTGGCTACCCCGAGCCCTACCTGAACAGCTTGAGCTGCGTGTGGAAAATAACTGTGCCTGAAGGATCAGGAATTCAGGTCTGCTCCTCTACAAAGAACATTACATCTTACACTTTATCCCTTCTTTCTCTTAGCTTTGTTATGAGTATGACACAGCAAATAAGACTCTCTTTCAGTTTGTAGTTTGACATTTCTGGGTCTTTTAAGTTTTGTCAGTGAAGGGCTATTAACAAGTCTGATGTACTTCCAAGTTGTTTCCTTTTTACTGTGTCAATTTTTTACTTCAGTGCAGACTATGAAAGTTCAGAATCTAATGGACAAGACAGAAATGCCCTCCATTCTGGGATTTCGACCAGTATCTCTATGGCCCTTAATTCCTGCCGTCATGCCTCATAACTCTGTCCAATATTACCTCCTTGGCACCTCCAAAGCTTGGCTGTAAAGAGTTCTCTGAGCTTTCTTGGCAGCTGAGTAGGATCATCTATCCTTTCCACAAAACATTTACTCCCTTGCCTGGATTAAGTATATTGCTCATTTTGCCTCATGTAACCAGTTGTCTAAAAATGTAACTAGTTTAAGTAACATGTCATACACTGACATCATGTGGTTCGGATGGTTAAAAAAAAAGATTGCCTCTGTTTCACATAAAATGCAGCAGAATTTTGTTTTGTACAAGTAAGAACATGTAGTTTCAGTGTGGACCTAAGACTGATCCCTGAGGAACACCCACTCAGATCCAGAGGCACTTAATACGTCTGCTAGTTTAATAAGACCACAAACATTGGCAGGTGTTGTTTACTAAGTTAGACATGAACTTAAATTGTAAGGCCCAATATGCTAAGCCTTTGTGTCAGTTTAAGGACCAAATCAGACGCATTCTGCCCACATATTATGTACAACAGTAACGCACTGAGCCAAAATGCACGGTGTATGGGTTATGGACACAAAATGCACTTCTGTATCTCATGCATACAGATCTAAGTAAGTGCAAAATAGTGGGTGGAGATATGACACATAGCTGATTTCATATTCCACTCAATTTACTAAACTTTCATCAAAGTGTAATGGCTGGTTTTGCCTGGATTTTCCTCTGCCTTTTAAAACTAGGTGTGAATTTGCAGTTCAGATCTTAGACATGTTGTTGAGAGACTTTTAACAATGGCAGTCGTCATGGTGGTCAGACAGAGGTGCGAGCCTAAAACAAGTGCTGAAAGAAGGTTTACCCACAGGATAACACTGTTTGAGCTCAGATATATGGGGGAAAAGATGTGACCACAGTTTTCACAGTAGATCGTATCATTTCACACCTTAGACAAAGTGGAATTGCACCTGTGTGAAATGTTTAATGTGAAAGAAGTTAATATATTTGTCTAGAGTTAGCTGACATCTTTTGAACTCTGCCCCTCAGGAGCTCACTGCTTGTGGGTGGGGATTTGTGCAGTTTGTGTAATTGTAGAGTAAATCCAATATTAAATTCACATTGTTAGGGCATACTGTGATCACATCAAGACATCTTTAGTACTGGATCTGTGCTCGTATGTACTTCTGATCCTGAATTTTCTATAAGCCTATAATTTTGAAGCTCTTTCTTTGTGCTGGTTCACTGTAAGGATTTTCGTGTTGGTACAACGTGTAATCTTATACTAAAGCCAAGTTAAATGCCTAGCATGAAATGTAGTGAGTCATCTGTGTGTAGTCTTTCCATTTTGGGGGCAGTTTTGATTGTGTTCTAGTTGTCTTTGTCTGTTGTCTGACTGCAGGCAGTGCCTTGTTTCTGATATGCTGTTGGCTGTTGTCCGATCTCATGCCTGTTTGATCCAGTTTTCCCTTGAGCCTGCCAATTGTAATAAATGCTCCATGCTCATACATCCAGCCAACCTGTCTGATCGTTACATCCAGACAGCAGCTGCAGGAGACCGGAAGGCAACACTTTACAAATAGAAGGCAGGAGTGAGGAAACAGAAGGTTGGAGATATAAGCGTATCTCTTGTTTGGCCACTTCAAATGTTGAGAAACATCATTATTTAATTTTGTACATGTTTTACAGTGCAACTTTAATTTGTACTTTCCTTTATTTAGTACATAGTATTGTTGAATATCCTCCAGGGTTTGGGTCTAAGACCCAGGCTTTGTTGTTTAGTTCATTTTTAATGTATGCTATTTGTAACCAGTAGCATCTGCTAAATATGTAAAATGAACAACTTTTTACAGGAAGAACAAAGTAATGGTATCAGGACAGAGGGTTTGTTTTCTTATCATTTTGAAATTACTTGAATATATAAAGCATGTGGCCGGAAAAACTAATTAATTTATTGCCTGCAGATAAAAAAAAAAAAAAAAAAACGTCTGGTGGGACAGTTAAAACACTTTAAACAACTGCAACTCAGAAAGTGTCTTATTAGTATCTGTATTGCTGTCTGTTCATTCTGAATAATGTAGCACATTAATATTTAGTTTTATCTCTATAGTACACAGAATTCAATATAATAAAATACAATTACACTCAAAATAACTTAACAGTGCAGTGAGCTGCATGCATAGGACCACGCCCACTGTTTTATTTACACAATGTGGACTAAAAATATAATACATATATATAAATATAACACAAACCTCAGATGGGAAAGAGCACCTTTTAAACTTTTAAACAGCATAATTAAATAGTATGAACATTTAACAATGTATGGACTATTACTGTTGAATCTATGAATTATGAAGGTGCAAAACACAGCAAACTGTCTCTCAACACTGAAAAACTACAGATAGACACTAACACACAACTGCTTACAGTAACATAAAAATGAGAGGTGAAACAGTTATTTATACGATATCGAGTTACTCAATATCATGTGATTTTTGGGAAATCATTTACCTACTAAGGAAAAGATTGCATAGACTGTTGGTCTAAGCTCATTGTACATTATCATTTTTATTTGTTAAATGTTAGGTTTCACCAGTTTTCAGTAGATCTACACTGTGTCCGTGCTTGATTGCATCAAGCTTTGTTACTCTGATACCTGTAAATAGACTAATGTCAGCATCAAAATATAATGTATTTTTGCACAATGTCTGTTTTTGTATGCATTCCTCACAAAAGCTGGCACCATTGTGGCTGATGTTACACTATCCCTATTTAAGACATCAGTTGATGCAATAGTGAATAATTCATCACAAAAATATGATGTGCTCACATAAGAATCCCAAGTAAAGACATATAAAATGTGACCAAAAGCAATTTAGTAGTAATTAAGATCAACCTAAGATAAGATCAACCTTTATTAGTCCCACAAGTGGGAAATTTGCTGCTGTCCAGCTGTCCTCACCTTTGCAATAAATGACCTTGGGGCTTGTTTGGGCCTCCATGTGGAACTGTATGTATCCACAGTTGTTTAGAGCTACTGCTTCAAAGCCTTAAATACTTCATATTTAACAGGAGTAAAGGTACAATCCAAGCAGAGCCCATGATTCTGAGAGGGAGAGATGGTTAGGAAACGAGATCACTGAAAGAGTTTATTGATTGTGCACATTCATAGACATGGTCTCTGATGAAATAGGTCATCTGAATAAAACATTTTTATTTTTTTTGTATTTGTTTCCTGACAGTATAAAGTTGCTGATAGTATAAAAAGAAACCAAGAGGAGAAAGAGTCAAACAGAAAGAAGATGAAAGAATAACAAAAATGCTTTAACTGCACATATAGATTTGCTTATGTTCCTACTCTTTTTCTGTGCAGTTTTTAGACTGCAGCGGAAAGCTTCATATAGAATCCCCTTCGCCTTCTGAGGAGTTCCAATTCAGTGTGCGTGGCAAGCACAAATAAACGTGGCATTTGACTGCAGGGTTATCAGACGTGACAATCTCCCAGCTATAGCCGTAGCCACACCACTGTGACCGTCCAATTTTTCAGCCTGTTTGAGAGAGAGGCAAAAATAGATACCTGCCATAATATTTACTGGGCTGCACATTGACGAACGCAGTGGAAAAAGAGGCTTCTACTGAGCTTTATTGGCGTAGAAAGTTTGAAGAAGAGGAAATCTGTTTTTAGACTCCAGGAGAGCTGTAGTGAAGCACTAAATATGGAGCTTCCTGTGTGTCATTTTACCAAAAACTTTACTCCACACTGAGGGATGGATTATATCAGACACACTGACTCCTCCATGCTAACCAAGACTCTTTTCTCTCGTCTGTCCCAGATCCAGGTGATCAGCTTTGTGACTGAGCAGAACTGGGACTCCCTGGAGGTGTTTGATGGGGGTGACAACACAGACACCATGCTGGGCAGCTTCTCAGGTGGGCTGCCCTCTCCCCATGCCAGATGATTCATTACTCACACACTCGTATTTTTTTTTCTTTCGCTAAATGCTTTGAACCCCCTTGTGGAAGCTGAAGTGAGTTACCAGCCTAGTTTGCAACCTTAAAGTTCTTTCTTCTTTCTTTCTTTTCTTTCTTTTTTTTTTTAAGAGTGGCATTTCTTCTGTTCCATTGGTAGCACTTTTAAACAGCGCATTAATCCCAAGTTTCGGCTTGTCAAATTGCCTGCGAAAAATTCAGCTGCATTTTTAAAAAGGTTACGATGCCTTGTTTATAGCTGAAGTGCAGCTATATTCTTATGTCTCTGGGTTGCTGTTGTCATGAGCCAGTGTCACTATGGAGGTTGTTGTTTTTCTTCTTGGCCGGAATTAAACTAAGCACAAATGTTACAAGTGCCCTAGAGAGAGATGGATGAATAATACATATACAATTAAAAAATTACTGCAGTCTTCAGATGAAGTGTGTGTTTGTGTGTGTGTGTGTGTGAGAGAGAGAGAGAGAGAGAGAGAGAGATTGTATATGTGTGTGTGTAAGATGTGTTAAAAGCAGAAGCATACTCTCACA